>JAPMOQ010000584.1:131083-157903 GCA_026543055.1 Argiope trifasciata | reverse complement strand
CTAAAATGTTATTAAACGTTTAATTAAAATCTCAAACCTATAGGACTGGTTCCCCTAACAATTTCTTGCACACTCTCTAATAAAACTATTATCTTCGAGAAAGACATTGCATTTACATACAATAGCTACGAAATATTAGCGTTTAGCTTGGATTTACTGAATCTGTTGTGTCTCCTTGGCGAGTTATTTGGCCTTTAATCCATGTTTAATAAATGAGGTAAACAAATCTGAATTTTTTAAAATCCTTTAGATAATTTTATTATGTCTATAACCATTCCGTAAGTGCAAGTAATAAGTAGTGGAAGTTTTAATGGAATCGGTTGAGAAGTACGGCAGCGCATAAGAGACATGCAGACAAACATTGATTTTTATTGATATAGAAGATGATTAGAATGTTGATAACCAGTTGGGGAGATAAATTCTATTGATCGCAATGCATCTTCAGAATAATTTTCGTATTTTTAATTTGTATTGTTTTTGATTTTCAGTATTTTAAAAGAATGCATGTTCGAAAACTTTCTATAAAAATTTTGACATACATTTTACAATACATAGAATGAAAGTATCATGTATGGGAACATACGTTATATTTTTTATATATGCTACATTATGCATAAGCGATTTAGGATCATTTCTCAACTAAATCTTAATAATTTTTTTAATTTCTCATATATGAAGTTATAACAAGAAGAAAGTATTTTAACCACCAAAAAATTCAAACTCGTTATTTCCAGGTTACAGAAATTTCTAAAAAGCATATTTTTAGAGTTATATGTGTTTTCCCCTCTGTTCGTCTATATACTTGTGAGCATGTTAATCTTAAAATGTTTCGAGGAAGATGGATAGAATTTGGTATTTGCTTTTACAGAGATTTTAGATTTCCATCACATTTTGAATATAATTCAATCACATGAAATCTGTTTGGCTTTCTGAAAGTGAACGCGATCATAGTAACACTTGTAAATCGCTATGAGCCCTGTTTGACATTGTGTACCTAAGTGTATCATTGTACTGTTGTGTATGAGTGGCCATTGTGTATGAGCCAGTCATAACAGTTCCTAAGTGTACCATTGTGTATGAGCGGCATTGTGTACCTAATTAAGTATATATGGCAATAACCAAGTTAAGTGCACCATTATAAAATAGCCCACTTCCTGATTGACATTTCATCTTGCTAACTTTGCATTGAATAGTTATAAAAAAGATAACTGTAAAGCAGAGGTGTCCAAACTTTTCGCGGCACGGGCCGGATCGAAATTAGATCCATGTTATACGGGCCACATGTATATACAAATTGAAAAATATCATTATGAGTAAAGTAGCAAGCATTAAATACTTTTAATTAATACTATTTTATTGTAACTTGAAAATACAAAATATTAAACAAACAAAGTATAATTATATAATTATTTTATATAAATTGAAATATTTTCATGCAACTTCTAATGCGCAGCAGCAACGGGACCGCCCCGGGCGGCAAAACTTCTAGGTACGCTACTGTGCGCGTGCAATAATTCTATGAAAACGTTATCGAAATCAAAACGATATTTGTTTATTTATACTTAAGTGCTTCTTTAAGCGAACTACTCAAAAATGCTGATGCTTTATTTACAACAAAACAATAAGACTCTGCTTATCGTCAAAATTCACATGCGTATAAAATTTCTCTTATGTTTGAGTTACCGAAATATATTTTTTTATTTAGTCTTATAACTTAACAGCGCGATAGACATTTGTGTTTGGTCAAGTACAACAACTCCGTTTTGTTGGCCACGTAGTTTTTCGATATACCTTTATGAAAATGAAAAGGTTTGGGCGAAAACATCATTATGTTTTAAAACCCTCCGCGGGCTGGATAAAATCACTTGGCGGGCCGGGTTTGGCCCGCGGGCCGTAGTTTGGACACCTCTGCTGTAAAGTATAAAGAACAAGATGGATGAAATTTAGTACAAAGCTTTAGAATTTAAAATATCACATTTTTTAATGAAATCCATCAAAAGATGACAGCCTGTCGATTTTTTTGCAGGTATACAAATCTGATGACTAAAGAAAACTCAATAATTTCGATAGATTAAATTTAATACATAGTTTTAATCTCAAAATACAAACTACTATTAAATTTGAACTGAATTTGAACCAAAGCTCACCATTACAATAAGCATTTTCTCACTTTTTATAAGCACATTGAAGGCAAAGAATGCTAGTTAACGTGGATCAAATCGTAATTCTACGACTCCCGCCTTTCATGCGTTAAGTACTAAGTTCTCCATTTATCTAAAGCCTCATATAATATGAACGCGGCCGCGCACTGGTAAATAATAGAAGTTGCCGGTTTTCAAGTTAAGATAGAAAACTCTATACCTACTTGCTGTACATATGTTTATATATTGCACTGCATGATGCAATAACTAAGAGAAAAAATAAATTAAAGGATATAAAATGTTCACATTTTATAAATTTTGAAATGACTAACTTAATTCAAGAAGCATAAGCAATGCTGCCATTGCTTTTTTTGATTTCATTTCTATGAAAGAAAACTAGGTTGAAGAGTTGCGAACCGGATACTCGAAAGTGTACTGTGTTTTGGTGCCTTTTCTCCCTGTGACCAAAGATGAGTGCAAGAACGACCCCAATCTAAACAATAGAAATAAGTTTCCAAATTATATTATTTTTTAAATGAATGCTGAAATTAGATTTTATTTTCTTCACTAAACAGCAGCGGCCAGTTCGCCAGTTCTCCAAAACCCATCTCCAGAGGTGCCAGTACTTCAGAGGATGGCATCGAACAGTGATTCTTCTGGAATCAAATCAGAACCCCCACCATCCCCTTTGCTGACCCCCGATCCAAGCCCACCTGTTACTGGTGCACAATGGCCACAACAGAGCTCTTCTCGAAGAGGCAATCTCCAGCTGTGGCAGTTCCTGGTCTCACTCTTGGATGACCCTTCAACAAATGGGAATTTTATATCTTGGACAGGAAGAGGAATGGAGTTCAAGCTTATTGAACCGGAAGAGGTAAGTTCTGGTTCTTTTTATTACGATACTAACCTCATTAGGCGACCAATTTGTGCCCTTACAAATTTTGGCTTTTACCAACGCTAAAACGATCAGTTTTGTGTAGATACTCAGTTCTGGTACGGTATAATGTGTTTTATTAGCACAAGTTCCAATTTAGAACAAGCTGCGCCATCCACAAGGATATTTAAATAATTCCATTATAAAATGTGTAAATGAAAGGAGGAAGCTTTGGGAAATAGAACAGGAATGGAAATCAATACCCTGCCCCTTTTGACATTTTACATCATAGGAATGCGTAGAGAATTTATATTTTACGTCATTATTCTTATACATCATAGGAAACACGATACGAACTCATTGTCTAGAAACAAATGCTATCAGATTTAATATTAAAAAAATATTCTTTACATTTTAAACATCATTTAAGATGCCGCCAAATATATCTAAAATGTATGAAAGCTTCTGTCATTAGAAAATATGTGCTGATTTATATTTTACTTGTACTGAAATTCCATCAATGGGGCAAAACGCAAATTTGCTTCAAAGATAATGATAATTTTGTACATATCAAGCTAAATGATTGGGAAAATGTTGTCGTATCATGCCATGTTTTAAAATATTAATTCATTAGAAAAAAATGCACTAATATTTCAAAATAACACATGGCTAGCATTTGATAACATGATAATCTTATCTTGAACAACTACATTTTGAAAAAAGTGTTCTTAGGAGTAAAAACATCAACACATTTTCATGCTGCAAATATCTTTATTTTCGAATCGAAAACTATTTCACTTTATTTTCTAAGCTCTTCAGCAATTGCGCTAGAAAGAATATAGTACAAAATTCTCGAGGAATGTTATTCTGATGCTTCACAGCTTCATTTGACAAGTAGAAAGCAAAGCAGAACAACTGCAGTTAAGCTTTGATCTGGTCCCTATATTCTGATTGAACTGGTCAAAGGATAGGGAGAAGTAGGGAAAAATAGCAGAAACAATCACACACAAGGAGGACTTTAGGTATAGCAAAATCCTTCATCTGTGGCTACTTACATCAATAGTTACTTTGCGTCGCGATCTGGAATAAAATCAGTGAAATAAATGCTCAGTTAAGTTCTGCAATATAATCAGTTAACAGAAGTTAAAAAATAATTGTAACAAGTGGACACAAACGTCAAAAATTGACTTAATCAATGTATGCGCAAGGGGGTCGCCATTTAACAGATGCTATTTTCAAAACTGTATGAAAAAAAATGGGATATTGTATTCTCAAATAAATAAAGAATTAAAACAATAACTGAAGTACTTTTGTGTTTATCAACCTTTCAGATAAGTTTCTCTGACGCACCCTGTATAATAACAATTAACTATTAACAGCTTTTTTTTGTAATTGGCTTCATTCTTTACAAAATATATAAGACAGAAGTTTAAAAATTCATTTTAACCACCATGATATAACGAAAGATTAATTTAATTAGTTTGCATAATATTAATGAATAAATAAAACAACTTAAAAATGCTTTATTAATTAATGCAACATAAAAATATGAAGTACCTGTCTGTCTTAACAAATTAGATGGTTTTGATTCCTTTGTACCCAATGCACAGATTTTAATTAACATTCAATTTAATATATTATGTTAGAAACCATCCTATAAGTCAGTACTACTTGATTGTTACACTTCAAAATACAGATTTAAAGGAAAGTTAACACTACACACATTTCTGGACAACTCTGCCAGAATAACTCTCCCGAAAAATGTTAACATATAATCATAAATAAGTAAGAAAAGATCTCATATTTTATATATCTGTGTATGGTATCAAACTGCTGGTTTCAGAACTTCTAATTCCAATAAACTCATGCCAGCATTTAGTGAATTACAAAAGTAAAATATCAATCTTGTGTAAACTGTTAAAATCAACTACATAGCCTTTTTAATTAGTCATTCTTGCTAAATTTAAGGTCGCTCGACGATGGGGAATACAGAAAAATCGGCCAGCGATGAATTACGACAAACTCAGTCGCTCCTTGAGGTACTATTACGAAAAAGGAATAATGCAAAAAGTAGCAGGTAAGTCAATATATATTTATATATGTATATAATAAATTTAAATCATAGGTATTTTTGAATTCATTCTTTTTCCATTAAAAAAAACCCTCTGTTACTTTTGAGCTGTATGGACTTTGCTTCTTAGTATTTGTTGTCTTAGAATGCTATAAAATATGCTCGGAATATATCTGTGAAAGCTTTTGTATTGCAGTGCATCTCATTTTGAATGGTGTCGATATCCTTCCCAGTGTTATAATGTGTATCAGTTAATTTTATCGTCGATATCTAGATAACTTCAATCAAAATCGAACTATTAAAAAGATCAAAATGGGTCCATTGTAGATGGAGAGTTTGAGATCATATTATAAGTTTGAACAGTATTTTAAATAATAGGAGAAACTGCCTAAAAAATTAATAGAAAACGACCAATGTCTTGTTTAAAAGCAAATTACGATTCTTAATTTGGCACTTCGATTCATGGAGGCTGTATAAATAAGTTTAGCTTCTCTAGCGTGTCTAGTCATATTAGAAAAATTACTATAAAATTAATCATATAAAATTACTTCCACATCAATGATGGCTTCTTTGAGAGAAGGTAAAACCTTGGTTGATGGATATAAGTGATATTTCACTAGTGTCCAACAGATTTTCAAAATCAGTTTCTGTTTATGCCGTCATAAATGATGAAAACAGTCCCATATATATATATATCGTGCTCCAAACGCTGCATTTAGTTTAGTTATATTAACGTCCCGTTTTAAAGCAACACGAAGGCTATTTTAAGACGGACCTCGTAATTTTGAACCACAGTCAGATGACAAGGACACCTGAACTGCCCCCCCCCCCCCAAAGGCTGCGAAAATGCTACTAATTTGCTTGGCTATGAGTACGATTTATATTATTAAGCTTCTTCATTGAAGGCGTATTTTTCCATGGTGTTTGAAATGCAAGAAGTATACAGTTCAGTAAACGAGTACTCTTTAGTACTGAGAATCAGTACTTTTCTGAATCCATACACATCTGGAAAAAGAGGAGAAAATAGAATACTCTCTGCAGCATCATTGGTTAGTGAATTGATTATGTTTTATCATCATATTGACTTGGGTATGTTCCAAAATTTTTCAGTCACAGATGTAAATTATTATATCGAAATTTTTCTTCACAGGCTTTTTTCAAGAACTAATATAGATCAATAATTCATCAGAAATAGATTTCGAAGACAATTTGGGGAATGAAATGAAGATATTCAGCACAAGAACTTGCTCACAAAATTTCCACATTTAAATATAATTGATCACATATGGTAATTTTCAGAAAATTCTTAGCTGATGTTACTATCTTCTAACATAGATTCTGCTGTTATATATGCATAAAATGCCTCCTTAGCAAACATATTCATTCAGCATGACATAAGACATACATTCTGCAATACTGTCCACAGTAAATAAGGCACTGATGAATGAATCCTGGATTTTTCTTATCAGTAGCTTACCTTATAGATGCTTTTCTCTTTAGCTTATTTTCGCTAGAAGCTAACTTTTCAGTAATGTTTTTTTTCTGCCCTTTAGGATTCTGTTTTTGGGAAAGTTTGTTCATGTTACCTATACTTGTATACCTTAATAATTTTATGTTGTATGATTTATGACAATTTAGAATTTTTTTGCCTGATTTTATAATAAAAAATTACATTCCTCTCAGTTTTTTAAAAATTATCAGTATATTTTGAATTTGGAAAGTGCAAAATTTCAGTCAAAGAATTATCAGAATTTCTTCAAGTTCCACCTTTTGAGATTATGCTTTATTTTCCTCACTACAAAAATACAATGATTAAACATATTTTTTTAATACTTTAAAGAATATGAAAGAATAAATGTGGCATAATAATTGTCATATGAATTCAGACATAGAAGATGCTGCTGTCTAAAAATACATGGAAACAATAATAACAATGAAAAGACATTTGAGTTTTCATGATAATGAAATGAATGAGGTGTTGCAAGAAGTTCAAATGTTGGAACAATAATATATATATAATTAAATCCTTTGATCTCAGAAGTTTTTCCTTTAATTTAAAATTCATCTCAAATAAAATAGAAAAAAATCTGATTTGTAATTATATACTATTATTTGAGAATACATTATTTAAAGTAAGAAAAGTTTAAAAAGAAAAAGAGAGAGAATAATAATACAACATAATATTGAACATAGAGTTGAATAATAATAACACGTACATAGAGTTGAATAATAATACATTCAACCATATGTACGTGTGCAATTTTTGTTCGCTGTTTCTATTAAAATGAAAATTCAGCCAACATTTATAGGCGTTAAGTTATTAACATTTTTCCTATTTTTTATATAAATGCATTCCTCATTTCCAAATATCAACATAGCTGATAAAATTCTTAACAAACATGCAAAGAAATAAATCGATAACTATTAAAATGACAGAAAGTTGAAATTCAACATATATTGTTTCTCTTTTCAGGAGAAAGGTATGTTTATCGATTTGTATCTGATCCAGAGTCTCTCCTATCAGTCAACATAAAAGATCCGCAGATGGATAAAATGGAGTCAGCCAACGAATACAACACAAGGCAAAACACAATACACAGAAAAATGTATGCCACAGAGATAAGTAACTTTCATAACCATTCTAGTCATTACTCAAGAATTTCTCGAAATCCAGAACACCATGGTTATCAGCCATTAACATGTCTTCAAGATTTAACTTCATGTCCCACTTCAAGGGATAACAGATGTGTCCATAACACAATGGAAAACTGTGTATTCTGAGATTGAGAATATTATAATTTACATTTGTTTGTACAATTTGAAAATATTCGTCAATTGCAGGAAGTTTACTTCAAATGTCCAGAAATTCTATAAAGCAAAAACAACTACCTTACTTTTTCAATAGTTTTAAATTTTGAAAAAGAAAATGTACAATACAGAAAAATTACCAACTTTTTGAAATTAAAAAACAAAACTTAAAATGATTTGAATTGACTATAATATATATGCTAGAACAAATTTCAGACCTAAAATATCATTCAATTACCTGTTCTTTAGTTATCTATTCAAATTAATTTTCTATCTAAAGATTATTCTCATGGGTTAACTAAGTCTATTACAGCTATAGAATAATAATAATAAATATTGCATATAAATAACAATTAAAAAACAATTTGATGTTAAAGAATTAAAAGACTTATACTATAATTCTTAAACAACTTTTTCTTCAAAGAAAAATAAAATTTCAGTCTAGAAATTCATCAATTACTTAATCTAAAGAAAGAACAATTATTTAGGTAAGTTTAACTATTAGTTTGATAAATTTTATTCATGCAAGATTTATGTTTTTGCTAAGCTGGTCCAAGAAGCACATTTGGAAACAGCATAAAGATTTTGCAAATGTAAAAATATTTATTTAGATAATTATTATTTATGTTAAAAATAAATTAATGAATGAAGCAAGAACTTATGATTAGTAAACATTTTGTATATAATATCAATAATACTTTACACAAGGAATAATACAATGTAAATTTTTTTACAAATATTATTTCTAAACATAGTCATATCATGGATGATAATGTAATTTCTTTTGCAAATTGCTCTAATGTATTCCACATCTGATGATAATTTAATATTATATCATCATTAAATTTAGTAGAGAAATAGAATTTTTGATTTCTTTTTGTTGCATTAAGCTTTATTTAGATATATTAAAAATTACCTCATTACATCAGTATCCAAGCAATCATTCACATCATTGTAAATACTAACTTAAAAAGTGTATATATAAACAATAGATTTTTATTTATATGTAAAATGTGTTATGTGTATTAGTAAAATATTATGGAGAATGTATTTCTATTTTTTGTAACAATAAATATGCAAGCATAAAAACAAATAAATCAAAATGTAAACAAAGAAGCAGAGAAATATTATGTTGAAACCAATGTTTTTATTAATAAGTCAAGAAAAGTTACACAAAATTTAGAATGCATATATTTTTTGACATTTTTAAAGAAGAGAAATAATCCATAAAGTAAGGCAAATGAATGCTACAATGAAATAAAAATATAAAAAATAATAAATAAATCAAAAGAATAAATAAACATAACAGATATACATAGCATTTATAGTCCTCATCACAGCTGACAAGTGTTTCTTCACATGCTATTTACAATTTCAAAGTATTTTACAGTATAACAGTTTTAGTTTAAAGACAGGAAATGCATTACAGCTTTTTACAATTTGAAAAGAATTATACTTCTACAGGCTATAGAGGTAAAATCTGTCAACTTGTTATCATCAATAAGAAAATTTAAAAATAGTTTTATATTAAGATCATAAAAGTGAATCTAAAACATTTAAAAAGTGTTAACAAATTACTGGTTAACCAAATTGCTAAAATTCATATAAAAATATAAAAATTTCACATCACTTTGATTCAAGACGAGTTGGTTTCCGCAAATGATGGTAATTGGGCAAAATTTTAGTTAAGAAATCCAACTGCAAAGTCTGTGGCTGAAAAGAGAAGCATAAATTACAAACCATTAATAATTATTATCATTCAAACACAGAAATAATACAATACATGAAAAAGAATTGACAATGCTAATACTATAAAAATTGAAACAATATTAGAATGCAATATTTTAAAAAATCAATATACTATTATTTAAAAAAAGAACATATGAAAGAAGTTTAAAGGGAATGTGTATACGTAAAACATGAAACTTTCTTTTCATATCAAGAATGGCAACTTTGTGCTATAAAAAATCTATAAGAAAAAGAAATTAACATCCTTAATTTTTTTTTAATTTAACAGTTACATAATTTTGGCCAATGACAATCAATTATTTGCTTTCAATAATATCAGCATAATTTTTAAAAAGTTCAAATTAAAAATTCTAAAATTTGTTAAGACACATAAAAAAAGAAAACAGGATTAGTTTAAATGAAATAAACATTTTCACCCAAAATTTAAGATTCTAAATGTGATATACATTCGAATGTTACTCTTTAAATGTTTGAATATTTTTCAAAATTTTCTATTACAAGAATATACTTATGAATTAGAAATTCAAACATATGTATAAAACACCATTTACTTATAACTAACTATAAGATAAGAAATCTAAAACGTGATACAAAATGCTTTAGAATAAAATAAACAAATGAAAGTTATTTTAGGCACAGGCAGCTATAAAACTTTATCCATTAAGTTTTTCGTGAATTTTACACAGCATTAAAGTAAAGTTTTGAAAAAAATGTTTCCTTTTAATGTAATTTAAAAGAAGATGTAAATTATCAGACAAGGAAGCTGCAAAGATAACATATGTACAAAGTAGTAGTTTACATTTGATAAAAACCAGATACCAGAAGGGTTTTTTTTTCATACCAGTTTTAATGCATATAAAATTATGAGACGTGTAATTTACAAACAAATGAGGCAAGCTGAATTAAGCATTGATTTTTTGCTGTAACTTTACAGATTATCCAACTTTTGAGCATGAAATTCATATTATAGTAACAGGCTATTTCTCATTTTTTAAAAATATATTTGACTTGGTAGAGATGTATATGACTTGTTGTATAAGGCAGCAGATCTTTTATAGCACGTGAATAATTATAATGATTATAAGAAGGAAATTGGTTCAGTGATGCTCTAAAATCAATGCACCATAAGAACAATTAATAGAAAACAGTAACATCCATCAGTGATAAGCAAAATTGTGAAATTCAGTTCTTTCATTCAGCATAGTGCATGCATTCCTTTAAAAAAATAATTTAACATCCTAATTATTTTAAATGATACTTTTTAGTAGAGATTTTTGAATAGAAATAATTGTTGATATAAAGAAATTATGAATAAATTTTCATAATGTTTATATCAGCAATTACCAGGGAGATATTCTAAATATTAATGCAAATATTATAATTCCATATGAAGAAAAAACTGAAAATGGGAATACATTAACAATCTTGAAATGTAAACACATACAGCATAACCTCTTTTAATAATCAGTCTATCAACTACACAAAACTTAAAATAGCTAGACACAGTTACAGTACTCAAACCAGTGTATTCACAAAAAATTTAAAATAACCATTTTAAAACCTATTTCTATGATTTAATTAAAAAAAAAGTGTTGTGAATAATTTAAAAATTTCTGTAAGTCAAAAATAAACTGCAAAAAGCAGGGGAGAGGAAAAAAAATTCTAAAGTATAATAATAAAACTAATTCACTAATTTAATAGTTTTTCACTAAGCAAAGCAGTTATATTTTTATTTAAATTTTAAAATAAATGGCTGATTTCAAACAAAAATCTTTTTAACAAGTCTAAAAGCTTTAATTTATCAAAAATCAAGCAACATATTTAGAAATGAAGTTTTTACTGTGCCTCAGTAGCATGGCTACAAAACAAAGAATTCAAAATACTATGAGTCATCAACAGATTACCCTGTTCTACAAATTCTAACAAACTATATTTTAAATCTTGACACTCTTTTAGTTAATGACCATGTATTACTTTGTCATTTAGAAAATAATTGAAGTTACAACACTTGCCTTGAAAACAGTTTTTATTTCTCATGTAACTGTACACATCCTTAATTCATAATAGCTCTGATAAGAAATAATTTTTCGAAAATTGATCCTATGTAACTAGCAGTCATTTTGAAATATTTCAAACATAAAAACAGCAACAACAGAGCCTACCTGTAAAGATCTCTTGCTAAATGTACAAATAATTTTACATTAAAAGATATTAGTAATGAGAATCAATCTGGAATATTACCATAGAAATATATAGCATGAGGTTAACAAACACATAAACCTCATTCTATAAATTTACATGAGCATTAATAGATACATGGGAGAATATATATATATATATAATTTAAACAGAAGATGCATCTACAGAAACAGCAGAAATTAATTTTTTAACATAAAAAAAGTGAATAAAATTTCACAAAGAAAAAAATAATAGAATAGCAGATTATGTGCATGACACAAAATGTCTTAAAAGAGTAACAATAGCAATTCACAAACACAAAGCAAAGTTAAAAAAAAATTATTATGGAGCATTCTTATACTGAAAGTGGGAATTCAAAGTCAATTATACAGATTTCAATTCTGCACTTTTTATGTTTGAAACTGTAAATAAGAAAATACCTAAGCATAAAGTAAAGAACTATGTCGTTATTCTGTTATATAAACTAAAATGATTATAAGATAAAATGGGGAATAGAGCATTTTATGAAAGTTTTCATGAAAAACATCAGATGTGTTACACAGCCATTTAAATTATTGCTTTTTGTAGCTGGAAAAGAGAAAGAATATAGAAACTTACAGCTGGTTTTTCTGCCTGAAGACGCCTTTCACAAGTGGATCCATATATCACAGTATTTTCGGGTATAAGTTCATTGCACACTAACTCACATTTTGCTCCAATTACACACCCAGAAGTTAACTGTGTGTACTTTCCAACAGTACCTAAAAAAAAAAAAAAAAAAAAAAAAAATTCAACAAAACTAAAAAGCTTTTAAATTTGTGATTTTAAAGATGAACATTCTTTTCTTTCAAGAAAGCATATAAAAATATGTTAAATGACAAATTGTAGTTATAAATAAAATAATTATAGTGTGTGTTTCTTAATTCAAAGGGCAATATATATATATATATATATATACCTTAGTACTATAGAAAAGTTTCTCTTACAGATTTGAACCTTCAATAAACTAATTTTTAAACATAGCAAAATAATATATTAAAATCATAACATTTGAAATGGTACAACTTGACATTGTACAATTTTAAAAATACATAAGGGGTACAAAAATAACTAATGTACAAAACTTCAACAAGAATTTTTAATTGACATTTAAAATTTTATTTATTTATTAATTGACAGTTGCCATATTTCATTACAAATTTTGAAAAGATTTCACCTTCCTATATTTAAAAATAAATAAATAAATCTTGGTTTTCAAATTTATAATGCATTTACAAGTTTTCAAGATTAAAAATTTCCAAAATAAACTGCAATATATAAAAACAGAGTATAGTTTATTTAAATCATAATTTTAATAAATTTACATATGTTTTTATTTGATAAGATAAAAAAAATATATTTCTCAATCCACAAAATCTAAAATTTTATAATTATTAATTAAAGTGAAGGAAATACAATTTAGTAAAATAAATGACATTTATGCAATGATAGTTCATTTTTAGACATATTTCATTATAGAAATTGGCTCTGAATAGTTGAACTGAGTCTTTCTATTCTTCATGAAATGCTGTAATAGAGTTAATTTACATTTATTCATATTTGTTTAAAATTTCAAAAGAAAAAAAAAATCCTTTTGTTTCTGTTTACAACAATTAATTAACTAAAAAAGAGAAAAAAAAGATGTATCGCTTCCAAAAATTTTATTTTGTAAAGTAATAAGATTTATAAAAAGAGAGGAAATTGTGGCCAGTACTTCAAATTTATTTTCATATAATTTTTTTAAAAAAAGATTGATGTATTATCTTTAACATACAGATCATAACATTATAACATACATAACATGAAAAAGAAATAGGGATTTCTCAATGGAAATGAGAATTCAAATATTAAGACATATTATCTTGAAGCCTATGTATATCTATATATTTATACAAGCATTTGATTTTTTAAGAAAAAACAAAATGGCTGCTTCAAAGACAATAAATAGAATTTTTTTTTCTTTGGTTGTTTTATTTCACCATGGAGGAGCAGGTATATTATGTGTAAGCAGATGTGACAAACATACATACACAACAGAACAACACAGAGTGGCAAGAGGGAAAACATTTGAGTTTAAAACACAGGGAATATATATATGATAGGAAAAATATTTATTTACAGGGCTAATATAATGATATTTAGACACAGATTTTCATGAATGGGAAACAGAAATCTTTTGAAAGGAATTTTGTCAAGTCAGCAGCATTTTGCCACTTCACTTGGAATGTGGGAAAGTAAAACTTTTAGCCTATTTAGCAATTTTACAAAGCTTCTGTTGAATTAATTACATAGATAAAGTGGAATGGAACCAGGAAATATTCCAGAATGAAGTTAGTATGCGCTAAAAATTAGAAAATTAATTCAGTTACATATATATATATATATATATATATATATATATATATATATATATATATATATATATATATATATGTGTGTGTGTGTGTGTGTGTGTGTGCGTGTGTTTTCCTTTTATTAACCTTTAGTAGATTCAACTATAATTAATTTCAAAACATTATCAAAATTCTCTTTTAAATTTTCAAAATCCTCCATTTTATTAGAAATATTTTAACCCCTAATTTGGAGCTTAATAAAATATATGAATATGAATTCCTTAATTTAGGGCAAATTTCCTTTGAAAGTAAAATATATAATTATAAATGTTCTTGATCATCAATACCTTTTATATAGACTTTCATATAAGCAAATTCTTTTGTTCTTCCTATTTAACCTTTCGCTCTCTATTTCTATTCAATTATAATTAGTTCAGATTCAAATCTGATTTCCAAGCATTATCGAAATTTTATTTCAAATATTCAAAATTCACCATTTTATTAAAAATATTTTTTCCCTAATTTGAATATGCATATGAATTTTAAATTCTGAACAAATTTCTTTTGAAAATACAATATCTAATTATTAATTTCTTGTTCATTAATATGGAGAAATATAACATACTTTTATATTGGCAAATTCTTTTTCCATTTCATTTGAAATTATGGATAAAAATCTTGTTTTTTTGTAAACAAATGAGAAATATACTTGTTATTAAATTCATTATTACTAAAAAAAGTCATGACTGGTTTACTTTGTATGCTCTCATATGAGTATCTTATTGAATTTCAAAAGCTGCTGCTGTCCACAATCTAATAATGCACATGAATGGTAGGATATGCCTATCCAACATTATACAATAATCACACAATAGGAATATATAAATAATGCATATGAATGGTTAAATAAATAATTTTAAACTCAAAAATGTATATTAATGGCAAATAAGAAGCCTAACATATTAACAATAAAATTTTGAATAAAAAATATATTTTAAAAAATGCTCATCAATAAAATTTATAAAAAAGATTTTTTAAATACATTTCTTACATTTAGATTCAAGAACATTGTTGTCTCCAATTTTCATAGATTCAATATCTACTTGAAGTTAAGAATTGAAAGAAAAGCACCAGAAACAAGGTTATATTACACATATAAGAACCAGAAAAAGAATTTGTAAATCAGACTCCTTTTATTTTTTACATTAAATTACAGCCATGTCACAAAATCAAAAACCATACACCAAATCATTGTGTTTTTCAGTTTAAGTGGCTACTTATCGTGTTTTTATTTATTTATTTATTTATATACTTGCGATAATACAAAAGGATAGATAGTGAAACATTTGATTAATCTGATTTCATATTTTACAGATATCTACAGCTTAATAGTTAAAATTGAACATCAAACGTTTGTCACGAAACTCCTTTAGTATTTTAGCTACCAGACAACTTATAACTACATTTTATTATAGTTAAGAGTTTAACTTATATTCAGGTAAACAGTCATACAGAATTTTCAAATAAATTTGTTAAAAATTTTACAAAAATGTAAAAATTTGGAGTAGAAACCACATACAATTTTCATCTGCCTAGTGGAAAGCATTCTTTAGTTATCATATTTTCAGATAGACAGATATACTTCTGAAAATGTGTCTTTTGGACTCAGAAAAGTAGGAAGTGCAAAGATTTATCACAATCTTAAGTTTGAATTCCAATACTCGCTTCTCCACATACTTTATATACAAGAAAAGAAAGAAAAAGTGGTAGCAAACCAATTTATAAGCTTTTTCAAAAACAAATTTCTTGATAATAATAATTAGTGGCTGACACCAAAAGTTATGAATTTTTGTAATTGATAGATATTGTTACGAACCTGTGGTTTTGCTTTCCCGCGCAAATGCTGTCAATGTAAGGAAGACAGATTGACAGTAATATGTATTGAATAGTAAATAGGTGTGACGTCAGAGGTCCCAAGGCTTGGCGACCATTTGGCGACTTTGGTGACAAAATGGAAAGTACCCGAAACATCGAGAATTTTCCCGATCCGTCCACTAGGAGCCGAGATCCAGCTAGAACGCTCCTGATTGGTCCAGAAGATGTTAGCCCCGTCCACCACCGGTATATATAAGGAAGAGGGCTCCAGTGTAAATCAATCGGGCGAAATTGGGTGAAATCAATCGAGACGGATAAAGTCGAAGCGAAGCAGCGGAGAAAAGGGAAAGGAGATCTGAGGAAGAATCCAGTGGAGTCAAGCCGAAGTGCGGCAGTGGAGAGAAGCCGAATCTGAACGGCCTGGTGTTCAACGAAGAGAACAAGTAAAGCTGTGGAATTAATCAAGAAGATCTAAGAGAGAGAGGTCTTGATCTGAGGAGTCCTGAACAGAGGACTACTAATCTCTGTGCTGCATATACTGACGAAGCCTGTGTCGTGTGTCGTAGCCCATTGTGTAGTCGTCGGAATCGACAGCAGATAGCGAGTCCTCCAGAGGAGAAAACAAGAAGCGGCGAAGCCAAGCAAGTGCTGAATTGAGCTGTGTGCCTTGTAGTCTATTGAGGAAGCAGCGTCGAGTACTATAGCTAGTACTGCAGATATTGTTACTACTGTGAGTTACTGTTGTTATTGTGTGCTGCTGTGTGTTTGTCCCCGTCCTGTAAATAAACGTTTGTGTTGTGTCTCCACTAAAGGACTGATCATTCTGTGTGCTCTTCATCTCATCTCTAATACCATACACACCCACTATACAAGTTTAAAAGAACCCGACGGATTAATATAGGAAATCCGTAACAATTTGGTGTCAGAAGTGGGATAGTGGTCAAACAGTGTATGGTGCTGACGACATCCCAAGAAAAAAATGGCTGAATCAGAAAATGAGAAGTTCGATCGGCTTATTGCTTTACTGAAAGAAATGAAGGAAGAGAATCGAGTTTTCATAAAAGAAATGAAGGAAGAGAATCGGGCATTCATGAAAGAAATGAAAGCCGGACAAGAAGAAATGACGAGAGAATTAAAGAAAGAAATTTCGTCATGGAAGGAAATTGTAGAAGATAAAGGTAATAAAAATGAAGACGTGCAAGATGGCAAAGAAGAAACTAAAGGTAGCGGTGAGAGCCAAGTGGAGGAAGAAAAGGCCGAAGATCAAATGAAGACTGATGTCATCGAAAAGGAGCTACGAAATTCTGAGGAAGAACTGGAGTTTAATGTGGAGAGGCATGAACTGGGAGATTATCAAATAATTGTGGAGCTGAAACAGTCTTCAAAGAATTCCCCTGTAGCGGAATCGGAAGCTCAGGAGCTTGTGGATGAAGAAGATGAACTCTCTTTAGACGGGTCTGGCAGTGGTGACTCGTGCTCTATGCTTACGGATGCAGCAGCTGATGCGACTCGGTCTGAAATTAATTCGTCTCAGAAGTTGACGGGACAACCTTTTTGCAAGCCTCTTAGTAGCTCCTTACAGAGTGACACGGATGATGACTACGTAGCTGGAATCGCTAATCCTTGTAATTTCGGCCTATATTTCCTTCAAGAATCCGAACCTGTTGTGGAGTCTGCAAGGAATATCATGCAAAGAGGAGCCAGCGAATCTTCTGTGTGCCCGGTCAAATTTCATCGTCGTAGAAGAATCCTTCCAGCAAAACCAGGTGTACCCTTTAGACGATCCTGTGGAGAGAACTGGGGAGAGTTCTCGAGTGCTGAGAATGAGCTGGGAATAGGAGCAAGTATTCCCAAGAGAACTTTCTCGACGAAACCCTGGCTTTCAAATGAACTCCGGAATACACTATTAGACCATCCTGACACTCGGTTGGTTCGATGGCGAAAGATCAAAATAACCAACCGACTTGCTTTTAGTAAATTCGTCCAGGAGAATTCCATTACGATAGGATGTTTGGCTCCATGGGACATCTTACATTTCAAGGAGCGAAACCAGGTCTGGATGTACAATCCGAAACGGAGAAGAAGACTTAGAACAACATCAATGTGAAGATATGGACGGATCTATAGCTGTCGCCAACTGAGTAAGGATGTCATCACCGAATGTGTGAAGTCGCCCAACTCCAGAATGAAGATTGTTTACATCAGCCGGTGAACTGAACTGGGACTGCCGGGACGTCAGTCTTTGAAGAGGGGAGCAATGTTACGAACCTGTGGTTTTGCTTTCCCGCGCAAATACTGTCAATGTAAGGAAGACAGATTGACAGTAATATGTATTGAATAGTAAATAGGTGTGACGTCAGAGGTCCCAAGGCTTGGCGACAAACTTGACGACCATTTGGCGACAAAATGGAAAGTACCCGAAACATCGAGAATTTTCCCGATCCGTCCACTAGGAGCCGAGATCCAGCTAGAACGCTCCTGATTGGTCCAGAAGATGTTAACCCCGCCCACCACCGGTATATATAAGGAAGAGGGCTCCAGTGTAAATCAATCGGGCGAAATCGGGTGAAATCAATCGAGACGGATAAAGTCGAAGCGAAGCAGCGGAGAAAAGGGAAAGGAGATCTGAGGAAGAATCCAGTGGAGTCAAGCCGAAGTGCGGCAGTGGAGAGAAGCCGAATCGGCCTGGTGTTCAACGAAGAGAACAAGTAAAGCTGTGGAATTAATCAAGAAGACCTAAGAGAGAGAGGTCTTGATCTGAGGAGTCCTGAACAGAGGACTACTAATCTCTGTGCTGCATATACTGACGAAGCCTGTGTCGTAGCCCATTGTGTCGTCGTCGGGAACGGAGCTGTCCCGACCTAAGGAGTAGTCCCGTTGTTCGAAGTAGTAAGTCGACAGCAGAGGCAAGAAGAGACAAAGGAATAGATCAGCCTGTTCTGGAGAGACCCAGGAGGTGTAAAGCGAATCCCATAAAGATTCCCTCTCCGGCTGAATCCTGTCTGGCCGCTCTGTGGACATTGTCACTACAGTCCGTGGACTACTATCTGCAGTGTGTTGTCCTGTGTATTCGTCTCGGCTGTAAATAGCTATCTCCTGTACATATTTGTCGTCTGTGTCCTGTCCTGTTCCTGTAAATAAACGTCTGTGTTGCGTTCGTCTACTAAAGGACTAGTCATTCTGTGTGTGCTCATCATCATCTAACACCATACACAACCACTATATACTACGAGGTAAAAAAAAAAGAACCCGACGGATTTTTATAGGAAATCCGTAACAATATATATTTTCAGGTAATTATCCTTTTGCTTAAAGTTAAAAATGCTTATCAGGAATCTGAAATCAGTTTAAATTTAAGACAAATAAAAATCTTATATTATGACATTTTAGCAAATTTATAGTTCAATAATCAATTTGCAAAGGATACAGGCACCAACTTCAAACACATTATTAGCACCTATTATCATAGGTACCTGGGTATCAGGATCTTTAGGATTTCCCCTGAAATGAACAAATTAAATGATTATACTAATTTAGTTATTACATAAAAAATAAAACTCAAGGATTAGGAAACTTTCCAACACAAAGGCAATTAAATTTATAAAATATATTTTGATTGATTACTAAGCATAACAGTATTAAAAAAATCGAAAAAATATACATGTTTGAATGAATATATTCCATGATAAATAATAAGTATTCTTAAAGTATAAAATTCTCTAGAATTTACTTAATTCTAGAGAATTTTCGTATTGAAAAAAGAATATTGATTCAAGCAAAACATAAAAGGATTTTGCAAGTCATCAAATAAATTGCAAGGGAGATCTCAATATTTATGTTATTGTGATGGATGTAATTCAAAATGGTAGCAAAATTCAAAGAAAATGTGTAAAAAATGCATTTTAAATCTCCACAATATCAATATAATTTGAATTCTTGAAATCAACAACAACAACAAAAAATACTTTTTTTTTCTTTTTGGAAACTCAAGATAATTAGTCATGGTTATTTAGTTAATTTAAAACAAGACATATTACATACAATCACATTTTTTAATGCAAACAACAATCTTTTTAAATGAATGTAAATGTAAACTTCAAAAACATGTCTAGAAATTTAAACTGCAATTTATCAAAATCATGCAAATGCTAGAAAAGCAAAAAAAAAAAAAAAAAAAAATCCAAGAGTAGACTTAAAAATATCAGAAAGCATCAAAAGCAATAACCCATTTTAAATTCTGCAATATAAAATACCATATTCTGGAGTGGATATAAAATGTAACAATTATAACAGAAGTTTAAAATTATTTTAAATTATTTTTGTAAGAACATATTTGCATATTATGCTTGTCTGTTATATATAGATTATTATTTCTCTATTATACAAGGTTTTTATATTATATAAAGTTACGTTCTCTAAATCAGTTCAAAACGAACAAAGCAGATTCATGTTTGAAATCCAATTTTTAAGCTCATAATGTTTTACTATAAACTCCAAAATAAATACAATAGTTGAATTTATATAATAAAATACTCAAGCATGTATTCATTTACCACAATAATAAATTCAAATGTGAATTAAGAATTAATAGTTTCACTTTTTTAAATCATTTTTTACTATCTTTCTATAAAAAACAACTACTGCAAAAAAAGTTAACAAAACAACAACAACAAAAAAAAGCATCAATAAAATTTGATCTGTTATTATTAGAAAACTGAACTTTTGTCTTCATACAAACTATTAAAAGAATAATAATATACCAAAAACAACAACAACATAAGTATATTAAA
Source organism: Argiope trifasciata (assembly GCA_026543055.1). Taxonomy (NCBI): domain Eukaryota; kingdom Metazoa; phylum Arthropoda; class Arachnida; order Araneae; family Araneidae; genus Argiope; species Argiope trifasciata. The sequence continues at coordinate 137,045 of JAPMOQ010000584.1, read as the reverse complement.
AGGATCTAATAAGATGCAAGGATTTGAATCATATTTAAGAAATATATTTAAGTACAAAATTAGATAAATAAAAAATTAGAAGTAATTTGCCAAAAAATCTTAAAAATTAAATAATCCTTTAAAAAATTACTTTACTCATCTTAATTTAAAAATTAACCTACTTATTGATAATTTGCACTTGTTCTTCAATAAGATTAGATTCTCCAATAATAATAGGCCCACCTTCTGCTATGATGCGAGCTTTCGGATGTATAACAGTTCGACTCCCTATAATAAAGAAGAGATTTTTAAAAATATGCCCAAAGAAATTTTAATAAAAATTTCTAGAAAAAGTTTTCAAATAAAATTATTGATGAATAAAATGTAATAATAAATATGTGGGAGAAGAGAAGGTAGAATATTATGACAATTTTATCAACATTAATAAATTTTTTGTTCACTGTGTATCTCTAAAATGCTTTCAAGCACAAGACTAGCAAATTTTTATCACAATCAATAATGAAATCTGATCAGTAATTGCAAACATTCTTCCCATTCATTTCATACCAACTCTTATCCTTTTCAGGAGCAGTGGTTGCAAAAGAGAACAACAGTTTCAAAAATTTCTATTTGAAAACTATTAGCTTTAAAAGTAAATAAATAAATTAATTAAAAAATGGAATTGGTATCTTTTCTAATGAACAGATGGCAACCTGAAAAAATTTATATATTTTTGCTATTGATTTTATATTAAAAATACTTGATCATTTTGATAGAAAAATGTGAATTTATTGGTATAATTATTATTTTAAGTTCTCAAGAATTAAAATTTTAACAAAATCAGTAACTCATTTTCTTTCACTATCCACAAGGTTTTAAATTTTATTTCTTTTGAAACTTATTAATTTAAGAACAAACCACATTTGAGAGTGTGTGTGATATGTTTTTTATTTGCTTATTTTTAATTTTGTTGCCTTTCATATCAGTGAGAAAATTGTTGACTTGATATTTTTTTGCAGAAGATGCAGATTTTGTGCTTGGGGTATTGCTTATTGAACCCACAAAATATTAAACATTTGTCTTTCATTATTTTTGTATTACTTAACTTTTTGCAATTTTTTCCCTGTAATGTTCAAAAAAAAAAAATTCATGAAAAGTTCTTTAAAACACGAATAATGTACAAAACATAAAATGTGCCATTGTATGTTTGATAAAAAGACACTCTTACATATTTCAGAATATTTCATGCCCCCATAAGGGCTTAAATTTTTGTTGCTCATTATTTGATATCTATCAATGTAAATTTAATAGGAATACATATTTTTATCGCTTTAGTTAGATAGCTCTTGTTCTTAATTGTTATTTTGCATTAAATTTTTCTATTTATTATTATTTATAAATATAGGATATAATTTAGAAATTTCACAATAAATAAGTCATAAATTGTATTATTAATAGCTTAAAAGTTTCATATTACCTCAAACATGCAAAATGTTTACTGATTAACCTAAAATATTCAAAATTATTACATTATCTTTAAAAATGTACACAGCTATTCCAAAAGATTATCTAAAACAGATATTTCTACAGAAGGGCAGTGCACAATTGAGGATACTACCCCTTGTGAAAGCAGATATATATTTTAAAAAAAATGATTGCAAAATCTATGTCTACACAATCTATAAATCACAATGTTGTTATTGTTTTCATCATGTATTGAAACTTTAATGATCCACCCCTGAAACATTTATTCTAAGTGACAGTCAATCTCTCATTAACTTGTCAATATCCAGTTTAATTAAAAACACTTAGTATAGTAAATTTGCTTTAATTTGTGTCAGTTTTAAAGAAATTAAAATTATTAATTTTTTAAATATTTAACTATGAACTTTTTATAATGTTTATTATTTTACTCAAGAATCAGCAAATAAATAAAGATATTACAGATATATCTAAAATAATTCTTAAAAATAGAAAAGTATTAAAAAAAATACTTTAAAGTCTTACATAACTTTGAAAAATAGATAAAAAAATTATTTGGGTATATATATTGAAACAAAAACAGTGGAATGGATTTAATATAGGGACATAAAAAAATATAACTGCACTACATATAGGATATTTGGCAGTAATGGGTTAAAAAAGACACAGCAAAATATATTTCGTTAAATTCTTCAAATGCTAGTAATTTTGCTCAGTTAATTTTCAGATATGAGAAATCCACTATTTTAAAATATACAAAATGCATTTTATTATACATAATAAAAAATATGCATTTTGTAAGATAGAAATTATCACAACAGATATTATATAAATGCAAAAACCATTGAATTGTCATTCAATAGATATTTAATTAATACTAATATATAATACTGAAACAATACAAGTAAAACCTGTTTTAACTAATAATTTCATGAATAATATTAATATAACGAAAGCTTTTGGCCAAATTTCAGAAATCTATGACAAAGTACTTGATGCTTTATGATTGGAAGCTATAATCTGTACTTATAATAAAGCTCAATGTGTGTGTGTGTGTTGGAGCTCTACAGGCCAGACCGTTGGATATACAGCTACCAAATTTGGTAAATGTATACCTTTCAGGTAGGGAATGTGCACCTCGGAGCCCTTTTTTTTTTGAATTTTTAATTGGAATTTGAATTAATTAAATTAAAACAATATATCGGCGTTTTTGGCTATAACTTCCGAACATATTATCACACAAAGAGGATTTTTACATCAATTTAAAGATAAAAAAAATTAGCTTTCCAATTTTAACAAATAAATTAAGTTTCTATTTTTAACGAATTTTTAAAGAAATATTTAAACCATGACTGGATAAATAATTAATTAAAATAAATAAATTAATTAAAATAAATAAATTAATTAAAATAAAAGAAAACAATGACGGAAGATCAAATAAAAATAAAAAAAAACTATCATCGCAAATTAAATCTAAAGAAATGCAATAAAATAAAATAAATATAAAATGGGATATTTTCTAATAAAATAAATGAAAAGCAAAAGTTTCTATAATCGTTTACAATATCTAAATAATTAATTCAACAAATCTTCTTTATTTATGGTAAACCTGATTGAATTTAGACAGGATATGCATTGAAATCCCAACTTAATGGCATATTTCTATAATCGTTTGTAATATCCGTATTATTAATTCAATAATTTTTTTTTTCCATCATAAAATGTGATAGTTTCTAAAAAATAAATGCAAAGCGAAGGTTTCTATAATCATTTGCAACATCTAAATCATTTATTCAATAATTCAAATATTAAAAAAATCAACTATTTCTGCAAATTAAATCTAAATTGATGTAACTTTCAGCATGTGACTGGATAAAATAAATATAAAACATGATATTTTCTTTAAAAAATGCAAGGATTCTATGATTGTTTGCAATATTTAAATCATTAATTCAATAAATTATCTTTATTTATACAAGATTGAATTTATAGAGAATATGCATTCAAATTCTAGTTCAATGGCCAATTTGTAAAATATTATTAATAGGCATTTATATTGTTTAATACTATTAATTTGATCTAAATGAAGTAAATAATTTTATGTAACTTGAGTCAAACAATGCATTTATGCATAATGTGTTTTGAATTTCTTCATACTTTGCTCTGTGAGCCATATTTTGCAAAATATTTTTATTAATATTTTAAATAAAAGTTGCTACATCAACCAGTCCTCTAAATCAATCATTAAAACTGACTGATTTACAAAATTAATAAATACTATTATGAAAACACGTTCTTTTGGAACTTTCCGTCCATCATCTTAAAGAAAATATTAATTTCAGGCCAATCAATGCCTGGAATTATTTCAAGGCTAATGAATATGTGATTTAATCAAAAATTTTAGAATGCATTATTCATGGCAAACCAGCTGGTTTGCCAAAGACGGTTAGTGTATAATAAAAGAGTCATATTATATTTAATCTGGCAACATGGATTTGGGATGCTCCTACTCTGCTGAGTGTTATTGATGATCCCAAATATGTTCAATAATAATTATAAAATGAAATAACTTATTCAGAATGAATTATATCTCAAATGTTATTAAAATTTCAGTCAAAAAAAAAGAAAAGAAAAAGAACAAATAAGATATTTTTAACATTAAAAAAAATAGAGTACAAATTAATAATTTTTTATATTTTCCCCCCCATCTTTTTTTAAATTTTTTTTTTTTTTTTTAAAAAAAAAAAAAAAAAAAAAAAAAGAACAAATTTTATAAACAGAAATTTGCCATATATATGAAGTCAGAATTGTACTTGTGACAATAGTGTTAGTGAAAATTGAGCATATGTGGAGGTTGAATTTCACCAAGGATCGAACCTGCGATGTTTGGCTGAATTCAACCTTCACATTGGCAATTAAGAAGCCATCACATATTTATATAGGGCTCTGAAAAAAAAAACAAAAAAAAAAAATTCTGAAGCATTTTAATGCTGACTTGTATTTTCTTTTCTTTTTTGGTCACTTGGCAGATCATTCATAGTAATCTTGAACAATTCCATACTTAAAGTTTATTGGTTAATATAGGGGGCCTCTTTTTCATATAGCTAGCAGCATTACACATATGTAAGGGTCTCTCTTTCATATGTGCTGCATTACGCATTTTTTCATTTGAAATGTTAACATTTTATGAATATAAATAAATAGGTACTTTATTAAAAATAAAAATATCTTCAATTTTTGTTCAATATTGTCACTTTTATATTTAAATAAATTCCCAATCATAATATAACACAATATACTAATTATATTTAATAAGAAAACTAATTTTTACTTAAATTTTGTCTTTACAGGTATAAGATAGTTTCAAATTTGTTCAAGTACTTTATAAACAGCCATTGAGTATAATTATCAATCATATATTAATAGTCATTTCTGTAGAAATAAGTATAATAGACAAGAAATATATATTCAACATATTTCAAATAAAAATAACACAATACATTACCAATTGTTATTTCACCAACCAATTCACTCTCTTTACAAACAACTGCTCCAGGACCTATAATAATTCTGTAACATAATAAAGGGAAAAGTTAATTTCATACAAATTAATAAAGTATAAATAAAAAAAATCATAAAGTCAGAAGTATAGTACATTAACATCAGGATATCTAACAAGAACTCAAAATAATCAAACAAATCACTGAAAAAAAATACATAAACTAAAGTTTTTAAAATTATTTAAATTTTAATTTAAAACACACACTCAAAAAATGATAGAAATATGTTCTTTATAAGCATAACTGTACGTGACACATCTATACATGATATTAACAGAACTTTAAAATTTCCCAAAGGTAATTATTATATAAAACCATGATAGAACACTTTTGAAACTTTATTTGAAAGTAACATAATAATAAAAAATATTATCAGAAAGAAAAGAATTTATTATTTCTCCTCATAATAGTACTAGTTTTCATAAACCCTTTTGGAGTTATACATAAATATCGAAAATGAATTATTATTATTATTTATAAAACTACAGTTAGAAAGCTGTATAGCTAGTATACAAATTTTCTCCCCACAGAATTTATGTTTAATCAGATAATTGTAAAAAATAGGGCACCATTATGTATAACAGGGGATATGCATTGAAATTATAAACAGTCACTACATGTGCTTGTCTGAAATCCTATTCTTAAATATCAGTAGTAAAGGAATAACAATTTATAACTAGCAGAAATTTAAAGTAGAACACCTTATAGATACACAAAACTGGGGTTCAGATGAAAATAAAATTAATTGAACAAAATAAAGAAACATTTAACAGTTCTTTGAATCAAGAATTTTTTTAATGAATAGTTTGCCTAGTAAACTAAAACATTTCAATTAAAAATCTCAAGAAAAAAAAAGAAATCCGTCTGAAAAAAAAAAAAACGTTTGCAATTTTGAAAAGATTATAAATCTAAAATTATCTTTTAATAATAATTAAAAAAAA
>JAPMOQ010000584.1:101763-130983 GCA_026543055.1 Argiope trifasciata | reverse complement strand
TCAAAAAACTGAACATTTAAGAAACATAGCACATACTTCGATTTCGATGACATTGTTTGTTAAGACAGTAAAAGAACAATTTATATTATTCAAATATTATACTATATAAAATATGTAAAAAAGCTTTAATTAAACATTGCTTAAGAAATATATCACCAGACAGCAACAGTCAAAAACCAAAACAGACGAATTGATTTATTAAAGCTACGTTGAGATGTCTACATTCTGCTGCTGTCTAGTTTCGTAATTAGCCCTGTCCGTGTGAGACCTGCTTTGAATAATTTGGTTATCAACTCAAATGAAAAGCTTATTAAAGGAATTAAATTTAATTTCTAGCAGAAATATATTTTTGGGGGACTAAATGTTATTGCAAAATTATTTTCCTGTTTTTTGTCCAGTATATCTCAATGTAAAAGTATGCACTTACCTTGAGAACTACAGAGTTTAAATTAATTTGAGGAAATGTATTGATCTGAATTTTAAAAGTAAGCCTGTAAGTAATCAATCAGATATATATTTTTTTAATTTCAACCTCTGCGTCTTTCTTATTTATTATTCATTTTTTCAGAAACTGAAACATCAGTAGGTAGCGCCATCTCTACAGAAAAATTCGCTGCTCTTCTCTGAGCATGGCTAAGGAAGAGAGAGGTTTCCGTTCATCAGTTCAGGTTGAGCAGTTCTCAGAATCAGAGTGCAAGAATCGTCTGCTCCAAATGTTTGTTTTGATTCATGTCAAACTATGAATAAGGAGTAATGACGGATACTTTAATCATATTTTAGAAGTATACATTATATGCATATGATTTTTTAAAGTCTTTTTTCCATACTTTCATCAATATTTCTATTATTGTCCATTATTTGCAATGTTAGGTAAGTATTAGAAAGAAAACTAAAAATTTCCCGAAAGAGTAAATTTTTTTTCTTCTAAATACTTGTTTCCGAAAATGCGTTATTTATAATAATTCTGAAAAAATTAGCTAATATATATTTTTTAAAAATTAAAATGTCTAATTTCTTTATTGGATTTTCCTTTTTTTTTTAAAGAATGATATAAAAATTCTTTACCGGAAAGTTATTAGATTACTATTTATGATTTAACATAAAAACACTTGAATTTTTCTGAATACGTTTTGGGTATTTTGCTTCGGTTTTTAGTTTAAATTTTATAAATTTTAATAACTTAAATTTAATTTATATCTAGTTTATTTTTTATTGTTTTCTTTTCATTTATTTAGTCATGATACTGTGACATAATATATTAATCGTTTCTAATTTAAAAATTCAAAATCTTTTTTTATGTATAAGAAAATAGAAATGGTTTTCCCATACAGAAATCAGCAAAGTATTCATAAATTTCATTTTATGTATAGATTGACTAGGTGCAAATTTAAAAATAAAATATTTTTGCGAGGGAATTAAAATTTTTGGCAACAGTGATGCATGAATAATTTCTTTAATTTATTATTACGTCACACTTGATAAGCAGAAAACGATTATATTTTCAGCAAAAATTATTTAATTACAGACATTACTTTAAAATTGTTGAAAAATTAAATAAATTTGGAAAATATATCTATTAAAAGATTATTCATTTATTTATTACACGCATGTTTGAGATGATTAGGAAAACAATACATCCAAGAATAAATATAACTTTCCATTCAGAGATGGAGTGAATTGTTGGTATTTTGATTCAAAAAGTGTTCGCCTTATTATTTTAAATATAAATTTGTCCGGTGAATTCCTTACTGATGGGAGTTTTTAAAAATTAACTGTAATGTACACAATTTTAAAAAATTCCAAATAATAAAAGGAAGCTTTCAGATTCATTTATTATTATAAATTATAGAAACCCATTAAAGTTAATTCATATATAATTGAAAATAACAATGACAGGTACAAAAATAGTAATATCAAACAGGAATATTTAACGTCTCAAAACTCAGTAGAACTTCAGATTATTTTAGCATAGTTCTATAATATTTGTTTAACTTTTAGGTATTCTTAAAGATACTAGTTTGTCTTTTAATTGTTTGTTCAAGTATTAATATTTCATCATTTTTACATTATTTTTCTTGTATTTAGATAATTTCGGAATCTTAATAGTTTAATAATTACTTTTTCAATCAAAAAATTATTCAATTTTGTTATTGGATTAGTGTTCATTTATTTTTATTTTTTTCGCCCTTTTTCATATATATTCTGCTTTGTATTATTTTCCAATACCCTGAGTGAAAATTATACCACCTTTGATAATCCCTGAATCAGTTCCAAGAGATGGTTTTGTTCCAAGAGATTATTGATAATATGCAGAAATAGGCAAGATACTATATCATCGATTAAAAGAAAATGACTTCTTAAAAGCTATTTGAAATAAAATATCTTCTTTTTTTAATTATATTTTATAGCACGTGGTATATATTCTTACTATTTAAAAATAAATTTTGCTCAAATGTATGTTTTTTAAATGTATTAAGGTATCCGACTTCGTTAAAAACACTGGTTTTCGACCACATTGGCGAATTTTTTTAATTGTTATTTCTTGTAATTCAGACTTTCCTCTTTGCAAAACAGTTCATCTTTTCTAGGAAAAGGGAGGCCTGATTTATCACCCAGACGAATATTAAGAAAAACATATTTTTCAGTTAAAATTTGTCTTCAATTTTAATTTTCATAAAAATTCTGCACCGTTAACATGATATCTCAAAAAGTAATAGATGTATTTACATAAAAATTTCAGCTTGTGTTTTAAATGACATGGGCAATGAATTGAACCAAAATATTTATTATTGATGAAATGCGTTTTCATTTATAGGTGTTTTCAGAAAAATTAAGTTGCGAATTTATGAAAAAAACGCATATATACCTATATTTTTACTCATAACATCTTTGTATCTCAACATATTTCTTAGATTTTGGTTCATTTCATTCATCATTAAAATCTATAATTTGTGTACAGAGAAAAATAGAATTATCTGCATTACAACTTTGTGTAGAGTGTTTATCATTTTGGACAAATTTCATTAAAATTTACTACAGAATTTTCTATTACTCAAAATATATTTTATTCTCAAATAATTTTTTGTATTTAGATGTTATAATTGACAATACATCTAAAAAATCATAAATAATTTCTAAAAAAATCCAATTTTTTCAAAATTTTCCTTCTAACGAAGTTGGATACCTTAAAATTTATACAATACTTAACATCCAAATTGCTTTTTCAAAATATTTCCTTCCAACGTTGTCGGATACCTTAAAATCTATTCAACTATTTAAGATCTACATTATAACATAGCTTAAGGCATGTCTTATATTATTACATATAAGAATTGCTTTTAGCTTAGTTTCCGTAATTAGTTTCTTTTCCCTAAACATAGATTGCTCATCATGCTGCACTTTTCAAGCTACGATTGGAATATTAGGACGAAACGAAAATTTACCTTTGTGTGACGAAGAATGACGTGAAAAGTGTTCCAAAATGACGAACATGACAGCTTTGTGGAGGAGGGTGGTGATACTCCTCGTTGTGGTGATCGCTATCCTTCAGGTAAATATAACATAATATAATAATAAAATTCATTATATTATCCTTTTTCGCCCTTTGTATGCATTGGATTGTGTGGTTTAGTGACGCAAGAGTCTGGCCATATTGAGCCAGACATATGTTTAAAATATAAAATACTCGTCTTGTATCAAAATATGTAAAAGTAGAAACCATTTGATAAAATTTCATTGTGATGTCTCTCAACATTAAAAACAAGATGTAAGAAATGATAATAAAAAGGAAGTATTAACCACTTGCGTACCAGATGGCGTTCTCTAGTGCACGCGCGAATCCCAGATTTCAGGGTTACCGATCTTGACTTACGACGCTGTTGGGTGTGATACAATGTTGAAAAAAAAAAAAAAACTAAAATGACCATGCTCTCATGTAATGCACTCATGTAAGCTTTTTGTTCCAAGGAACATTTCGAGAAATTTCGCAAAGATTTGTAAATTTAATTTTCCTATTAATTCAAATTTTTGTAACACAGACATTTTGCACCCCCCGTCCTCCTGTTTCCCCTCTTCAGCTAACTGCAGACAAAATGAATCCAAAATGGTTTTATGCAGTCCCAATGAAAGAAAATCTACCTTATGATGTTTCCAGTGCTGGTTACTCTGGTTGTACACCTAAAGAAGCCACGTATCTACACGAGGTTACAATGGGATTTTGCCCTATACGTAGCATGTATCCACTAGTGGTACGCAAGGGGCTAAATAAGATGGTAAAACCCAATTGCTTTTAAAAATTAAAAAAGATTTTTATGGGGACCTTCCCAAGCATTTGCTTGTCTGTAGCTGGAAACGATGATGTTTAAAATCAGGAATTCAACCAAAAGGTGATGAACCGAAATCACTTGACAATTCAAGTAAAATGGTAATTGATCGCCGAATAAAAGATGTTTATTTGTAAAAAGTGTGTTTAGATCTTTGGAATGATTTATAAGGAAGAAAAAAATTCTTATATTTGATATAAGAATCGTTCAGAAAGGTTACAGTGAGATTTTACAATGGAGAGAAAAGCCAAATAAAAGCCATCAATTTCTATATAAATAAAAATAATATGGTTCTTTATTAACTAAGAAGGTGGAATTATAGTTATGCAAATCACATTTTTTGTCTTCAAAAATTTTCTTTTTACAAAAGTTACTGTGATAAACAAAAAAGATGGAATTTTTATATTTTAGAAGTCTCTTTTATCCAAACAGCATATAGCTTGAATTAAATAGAATTTTTGCATTGGTACCAAATTAATTTATTTTCGCAAAGTCATTTACAACACAGGAATTGTAATATGTTCATACATTGTTAAACCTAGAGTTGAACGAATTTATTTAAGTAGAGAAAAGAATTTACTAAATAATTTATAATCCTTCAGGTAAATACGATAAAAGAATACAATAGTAAAATTCTTTACATTATTCTTTTCCGCATTTTGGAACGATTTATACGGAAAAATTCTTATATCTGGTATAAGAATTGTTCAGAAAGGTTTCAGTGAGATTTTACAAAAGAAAGAAAATCCAAATAAAAATCATCAACCTCTATATAAATAAAGAATAATATGGTTCTTATTTTATAGGAAGATGGAATTATAGTTGTGAAAATCATATTTTTCCCCAAAACTTACGTATCACAAAATTCACTGTATTAACCCATTTATGCCAAAAGTTAAAAAATTGGAATGTTTGCATGGAATTTCTATATGTTAAGTAAAAAATAAAACTTTTATGTGAGGGGTGTTCCAAAAATGGAACAAATGGGTTAAACAAAAAAGATGCAATATTATTATTTTAGAAGTCTCTTTTATCCAAACAGCATATAGCTTGAATTAAATAGAATTTTTGCATTGGTACAAATTAATTTATTTTCGCAAAGTCATTTACAACACAGGAATCGTAACATGTTCATATATTGTTCAACGTAGAACCGAACAAATTTAATTAAGTAGAGAAAAGAATTTATGAAATAATTTATAATCCTTCAGGTAAATACGATAAAAGAATATAATAGTAAAATTCATTATATAATTCTTTTCCGTGCTTTGGAATGATTTATAAGGAAGGAAAAATGGTTTTTTATTTTACAGAAAGGTGGAATTATAGTTATGTAAATCACATTTTTTTTTCAAAAATTTGCATTTCACAAAAGCCACTGTATTAAACAAAGAAGATGCAATATTAATATTTTAGAAATCTCTTTTATCCAAACAACAATATATAGCTTGAATATAATAGAATTTGTGCATCAGCACCAAATTAAAATTCTTTTCGTAAAGTCATTTACAACTCAAGAATTGTAACATGTTCATATATTGTTAAACGTAGAGTTGAACGAATTTAATTATGTAGAGAAAATAATTTATTACTTTGCTACATTTGAATTTTATTAAATACTAGCCACCTTTGGCAACCAGCTGACTCGCCATGAGAATGGGTTCTAAAATTTTCAATTAAATCACATATTCATTAGCCTTGAAGTAACTCCGGGCATTGATTGGCCTGAAATTAATATTTTCTTTAAGATGATGGACTGAAAGTTCTAAAAGAACACGTTTTCCTAATAATATTCTTTAATTTTATAAATCAGTCAGTTTTAATGATTGATTTAGAAGACAAATTGACGTAGCAACTTTTATTTAAAATATTAATAAAAATATTTTGTAAAATATGGCTCGCAGAGCAAAGTAGGAAGAAATCTCAAACTCATTATTCATAAATGCATTGTTTGACTCAAACTACATAAAATGTATTTATTTACATCATTTAGATCAAATTAATAGTATTAAACAATATATATGCCTATTAATAATATTTTACAAATTGGCCATTCGAAAGGAATTTGAATGCATATCCTGTATAAATTCAATCCTGTATAAATAAAGATAATTTATTCAATTAATCATTTAAATATTGCAAAAGATCATAGAATCCTTTGCCTTGTACTTTTTAAAGATATTTATTTATTTATATTTATTTTATATTTATTTTATTTTATCAAGTCACGTGCTAAAAGTTGCATTTCTTTAGATTTATTTTGCGATGATAGTTTTTTTTTATTCGTACTTCCGGCATTCTTTTATTTTATCCAGTCACGTGATAAAAACATGGTTAACATATTTCTTTAAAAATTCGTTAAAAATAGAGGATTACGTTATAAATTAAAAACACTGATACCATTAGAAAGCTAATTTTTTTATCTTTCAATTGATATAAAACTCATGTTTGTGCAATAATATTTTCGGAAGTTATAACGGAAAAACGTCGAAATTTCGCTTAAATTTTAATTAGTTCAAATTCTAATTAAAAATTCGAAAAAAGGGCTCCGAGGTGCACATTCCCGCCCTCCAAGGTATACATGTACCAAATTTGGTAGCTGTAGGTTCAACGGTCTGGCCTGTAGAGCGCCAACACACACACACACGCACACACACACACACACACATTGAGCTTTATTATAAGTATAGATAAAAGAAAGACAAAAAAAATTGCAACAGAGTTTGTGTTCGAAGATTAACTGAACATTTGCTATTTGCTTTACGTTTAGAGAATACTTTGAATTTAATTTAGAAAAATATTTTTAAAAATAAAAATAAGCAAGAATTTAAAGCACTGATTTTTATTTTAATGTATACGATAAAAATAATTCACAGTTATCTACAATAAATATTTCTTACATTTCAAATTGTTAAATTTCTTTTAACTATTTTGCTGTCCTGACACGAATTCAGTAAATGGGTTTGTCCAAGAAAATATATGAAGGGTATCTGTAAAAGATAACCTCAATTATAAAAGAAAAAGTGAAGTTAAATGTTATTGAAGATAAAATTTACATTAGTATTATCTGTTATATAATTCCTGTTTTTTCAGTATTCATATATGCTTTTAACTAAATCCTGTCTTTCACAATTAGTCGAAAAATTTGAAAAAAGAAATTGTTTCTGGGTGGCATTAGTTTATTTAGCGAAAAGAAATAAAAATTTGAAGATGTCATACTCATAACCACATTTAGAAAGATCGTGAAATTTCAACTTTAGGCTGTAATTTTATATTAATTCATAAAATAAACATATTTAATTCATAAAATAATTCCTTCAACATAAATATAATATCTGAAACGTGTTTAAAATAAACACTAATAGAAGTGAATAATACTTAAGTTGTAACCTCAAACGTTTAACAGTTTCAAAGATTCACTGATTTGAAATGTTATCATGATTTAATTATTAATTTTATGTAATAAGAAGGCTTGATGAATTAATTTTTAAATTAATTAATTAATTACTATTTGCATATATTCCTTCAAATACGTAGGAAACATAATTTTAGTTTAATCTTTGCTTTAAAACCATTTAAATCAGAATGAAAAGGAATGAAATAATTGTTTGGGATAATATACATTATATGTTTTTTTAATAAAATTTTTTTAGTAAAAGAAACCAATATTGTAAGGACTTACGGTCTCCGACTGCGTTAAAAACGCTGGTTATCTACCACATTGTCGAATATTTTTTATTGTTATTTCTTCTAGTTTGGACTTCCCTCTTAACAAAACAGTTTGATATTTTTAGGAAAACGAAGGCCTTACCAACCATCCAGGTTCACAAATTTTTCTGCTAAAATTTGTCTTTAACTACAATTTTCTCAAAACTTTTAATTTTCATAAAAATTTTCCACCGTTAAAATCATCTCGTAAAAACTAATGGTGTTATTTACATTAAAATTCAGAGTGTATTTTAAATAATATGGGCAGTGAAATGAACCAAAGTTTTATTGTTGATGAAATTCCTTTTTCATTTATAGGTGCTTTTAGAAAAATTAAGTTATTGTATGGAAAAAATAAATATATAGTTACATTTTTACCCATAACTTCTTTGCAACTTAAAATATTTTTTAGATTTCAGAATTTTTCCTTCGAAAATAGTCGGATACCTTATGTTTCGTAAAAATGTTTTTTAATAAATATTTAAAAAAATGTTGATAAATATTAAACCTTTAGTGCAGCCTCCAAGAACATTATTCATTCGTTTGCTAGTCGTAAGACTTTTATTTATTTCACCGCAGCTATTGTCTTGTCGCTGGAAGGAAACATTGCGGTGTTTCACAGCATCACAGATACTTGAATAATGGAGAAGCAAAACTGTGTTTCAACAGACTGGAAATATAAAAAAAAGAAAAAAAAAAGTGTTTTGAAGTACGCTTTTATTATTTAATATCGTATATAACATGTCACTTCTTAAAAATTTGTCCGTAAAAAGAATATTAAAATCAGGACTGAATTATTTTATTACGTACATAACTTTTCACTTTTCAAAAATATGTGGCTAAAAAGAATATTAAAATCAGAACTGATAAATTCTTTTTAAGTTAATTCGAATTTCTTTTTTTATATGTTATAATATATTTTAATTGTTCACGAACTTACTATAATTTTTCTTATATGATATTCATGGAGGGTTCATTTTTTTCATAACGTACTTTTTAGCGCCAAATGATTTTAGATTTTCAATTGCAATCCATCGGAATGTTGTAAGAACAATTATATTTTTCTCAACACACTGATAAAAGTATGCTTTAAAAAACGTTATTATTATTATTATTATTACTTTTTGTTTTTCAAGCTTTAATTTATATTTTATTCTTGTAAGCATTTTGAGTTTTATTAACATAATAAGTAAAGAAATTTAAATCAGTTAACTTGCAAATAAAATAAGACTGTTTAAAATTGCTCATTCTATTAAGCAGTGGGAAATGAAGTCAAAATTGTGATAAAAAATTGATTATAAAGACATCCTGTATAAAATTTCTGAGTTCCTTTAAACGAAAACAAACAAACAAAACAATTAAAAATCGATTGTGTTATTGAAAATTTACAAACATGAACAAACCAAATTAAATTAACACAATCGTAAAAACAGAAAAGATAATTTGTCTTTCATTGATTATTTATTAATTAATATTTTCTTTCTTTATTTTCTTATTTATGAGAAATTTTTTGATAAAGAATAATCACAAAATTAAACCTCGAAAGTCTGTTCCACATCCTCAAGAGACAAAATAAAATAAAACAGAGCTACATTTGCGTTTAAATAATAAAAAACACAGAATGTTAGGTGTTAGGTTAATATTTTATTTCATTAACTATGTGGCTCTTACCTCAATCTTTACCATTGCATTAGACTGAAAACATATCATCAGATTAAACAATTAATTCTTTTTCGCGTTGTGAATATTTCTACTCCCCCCCACACAGAAAGAGGGACATATTTGAAATTCCTATCGCAACCATTTCAAATAAAGTTTACAAACTCATAAAATTGTATTAAAATAATGCAAAATGCCGAAAATTTTCATTAAATTAAAAAAATACAGAAGCAAATAATGAAAATTAAATATTTTTTCTGTTTAAATTCATATTTAACTGAAGATGCGGATAAACGAATCAAGCAAATTATTGGAAAATTATTGAAGAGCAAAGCAAATTATTGGAAGAGAGGAAATTATAAAAACCTATTAAATTTACAAAAATTTAATTTAAATACATATTTTGAAAGCAAAAAGATGCAACTTCTTGAAAATAATTGCAGATTATATAGGGATTACATGGAGCTAAATGACAAGGACTTTAAAAATAAATATTCCGAAACTGAAGTAAATACAGCTTTAGATAATACACTCCAAGCAAAAACTCGAGAATATTGTCAATTTAAGGTAAATTAAATTAAACATAAAATGATAATAAATCCTTTTATATTGAGAATTTACTATTCAGGAAGAGCATACTGGTAAATTTGGTACCTCTAGATTGAACAGTTTTATGAAGCATTTAAAATGTTATTTGAATCATGCATCATGCTTCTTTCTAAGTATAGAAAATATGCCATCCTATAAACATTTATATGTTGAAGTAAATACATTACAAATTTCTTGCCCATGTTTGATATTACCGTTTAAAAACACTATTAGTTTCTGAAAAGAGTCTTTTAAATACAAAGTGATTGTCAATTGCTATGTCAGGTCTATCAGCTTCATTATCATGGAAAATGTGACTACGATGACGATTTATTTTTTCTTTTACTAAATGTACAAAGAAAAAATACTGTAATAGTCAAATAATTAGTTCTCAAGATTTTTGTGAATCACCACGTTTCAAACATCTTTAATTAAAAGAAAACTACTTTTGGAATTATGCTTATCTATTTGCCTCTGAAAATACAAATTCAATAGTTCTTAAACCTCAACAGTATAATATTTGATACCTTTATACCAAATTTGAAAGGTTTCTGTCAAACATTGAATTAAATTTATTATAGGAAGTTTATATGTTCGTTTGTCCCAGTATTACTGAATACCATAAATGTAAAACGCAAGATGAATAAAATTTAGAGCACAGTTTTGGCATCTGAATTCGTCAAAGGAATGGCCGATTGTCAAGTTGTATGTTTTCAGATGGTATAAATCTGTAACATTACTTTCCTGCGTAAATAGTATTGTAGTGAGGAAGAGAGTTTTACAGGGATTTTAAGGGATACTGAATATATTGCTGACATCTATTCCTGATTTTAACATCAAATTTCAGGATTATGGTGGAACAAATAAAGGTTCTAGAAAATGCATGAATTAAAGTTATATCTCTATTAGGAGAAATTTAGATATTCTCAAAGATTTATATATATCTTTCTTTTTGGCAAACCCTTAGAAAGTCGAATAAATTCTCCCTTTGGAGTATAGTTTATAGAGCGAGTTCTTATTTGTTTTAAGTTTTATGCTTAGCTTTTATGCTCTGGGCTTTTATTTAATTTGCAATTAGATAATTACCTAGCTTGCTAATGATTTTTACTAGTATCTTTACACATACATCAACCGTGTTTGATAATTGTTTTTCTTGCCTTATTATTGAATGAGGCTCAGTTTTTGTTGACAAGCTTTTTGAAAGCGATAATTCATTTCTTATATAAACGGGTAATTCATAAAGCAATAATTTCAATAAAGAAAATTTGTTATACGATCTAATTTCTAGAATTGAATTTCTGTATCAAATTTTAGTTTTAATTTTCATGAAAAAAAAAATGCACAAAATGCAGTCTTAACTTTCTATACGGCAAAATACAAAACGCTCATAAGCTGGGCTTTCAAATTAAAGAGATGAGTACTGTTTGATTTTTACTTTATTGAGCAAGGTCCTTAATTTTTATGCTGGAAGAGGTGAGGATGACATCTTTCTTAAAGTATGAGATAAACATTAAAGGTGACCGCTCCTATTGGTAGAATTTTAAGTTCAGTGGAAAAGCTCTTTTTTTTATAATAGAACTTTTGAACATAAAAATTATTAACATATAACGTACACCTAAAAATATTTAATACTACCGCATCACTAAAACATAAACTATTGAAAGGCATTGATGTAAAATTTTTGTATAATTGTTTTTGAGAAATATTTAAAAAAAAAATGTTGATTCATTTGCTATTAGCGAAAAGCTAATTTTTATAATTTTAAAGTGGCATCGAAATAAATTTTTTCTTTTATATATTTTAAGTTTTTTGGAGTGAAATGTTGAAGTTTTAATTAACTTTTAATTGAAAATTTATTTTTATAAAAAAACCTGTTTTATATGGTGTGTTTATATTTAAGAGCAAGAAAACAGTTTTGAAAGTTCTGTGTTCAACAATCTGTCTTTTAAAGCATTTAGAACGGTTTTTTTTTTTTTTTTTTTTATCATACTACAAATATATACTCTCATAAACATTTTATAATCATCAGCTGACAGCTGATTTCGCTTCACTAATCTCTCTCCAATTTAATAAATATTGGAAGTGTATTTTAATGTATTTAGGTTAAGATGTGGCATATGGTAATTATTGCATAGTATCTTCAATAATTTGAATCTAAAGATAAAGAAAATTATGAATTTAGAGATATGATGTCTTTGCGAATAAAAAGGATTTATGAAATTCATTATATTTATTCCTATAAATCTCATAAAAATGAAAGGAAACTGAATGACTGTTTAAAATATTTATCGCAAGAAAATTAAGTAAAATAATATTGAATCATCAAGTGGATTTATTCATTTCTAATAACTTTAAATAAAATTTAAACCGTGTGCGTTTAAGAAAATAAATAATTTGTATTAATAAGTCAATTCTTTTGCAATTGGTAATGCATATAAAATTTATAATTGTGGCACTTTAGATAATACCACAGTCATGTTATAAAAGTTAGGGCACCTATTATTTAATTCTACGTTTTGAAACAAAAGCCATATTCAAGATTAGCAAATTTCAAAATGAAATTGTCGCTATACATTTGTGTATTGTAAATGAATTATTTAAGTTCATATGAAATTGAATGTTTTGCTATTTTTTCGCTTTATAACAATAATTAAATTTATTCTTTTAGAATTATAAAAACCTGGGGACATTTAACACATTCTTGTTTCATTTATTGTTCACTTCATTTTGCCTTTATTTTAGCCCACTGACTTATTTATTTATCTAATTTTTGGCATGAAATTTTTATAGCGTCCATTTTAAAGCTGGCTAATTTAATAAAAAGTTATCAGATTAGATATTTTCCAGAATTCCAATAGGTTTTATAAGTTTTAAATTTTAAATAGAGAAATTTATGCTCCAAATGGGACAATTTAAGTACAAAAGCGTATTTATCAAAATTTAATTAAAATTTCATATTCAAAAGTCAAACTAAATATTGATTTTTGAACCTCCAAAAATAAGCTGAAGTGTAAAAAACAGAATATGCTTTAAAAGTTTGCAGCCAATTGATGTTTGACTTTCATTTTTCTAGAATCATTGCGAAAAAAATACTACTTTAAGAAAAAAATTATCATTTTCATTACAATTAGTGGAAAAAAATTAGATTAAATGCAAATTGTTTCTGTTAATAATTAATACTAGAAAAGCATTAAGATTTATACTTTTCATTTTTTGCTTCATTGTTAATGAGTTTCTTTTAATTAATGTTTCGGAATAATGGATGTTTATAGACTTAATTCTTTTATTTGATATTCTGTAATTCCAAAATATTTTAATTGCATTGTTTGATGTCAGATCTCTCCTGTCATCTTAAAATAACTTTTTCATTTCTTGCATGAAAGAAAAAGTGTTGAAAGTAACAAATATTTAAATGGAAAATAAAATATCCATTAGCAGTTTTGCACAGTAAAAATATAATTGCACTTAATTCAGAATGCATTAGAATTTTACAGAAATACGTTTAGTTTGTTTTAGTTCTAAAATTTGTTTTGGCGATAAACAGTTGTTAAAGATGAAAAATATTTAATATTTATAGTTTTGTTATATTTAAGTTAAACATTTGTTATTGAAATTTATTTGTTCCTATTATTATTTGTTATAGTTAAGCATTTGTTATTGAAAATAACAAATATTTAAATGGAAAATAAAAATATCCATTAGCAGTTTTACACAGTAAAAATATATTTGTACTTAAATCAAAATGCATTAGAATTTTACAGAAATACGTCTAGTTTGTTTCAATTAAAAATCTTGTTTTAACAATAAACCGTTGTTAAAGATGAAAAATATTTAAAAGTTCTAGAAAAATATTTAATATTTATAGAAAAATATTTAACATTTATAGAAAAAAAGAGAATAGAAGCAAAGAAAGTTTTAAAGAACTAAAAATTAAAAAAAAACTGACTTCAAAAAAAGCTTAGTTTTAATAAAAAACTAATTAATAATAAATTTACTTATTTAATTATTAATATTTGATAGAATAATACATTTATTTTATCGTCTTTATCAAAAATTGAAGAGTTTGCTGTAAAACGGATGTAGTGCCAATTAGGGGAATTTGGAGTTACATATACTATCATATTGTAAAATAAAAACTTGTTTGTTTGGTAAAAGAAGGATATAGATCTATTTGTTAGTTATCGCGTTAGCTCAAGCAATGGAGCTGTTTGTCTCATTAGTTAGTTTCAATATAGAGGTAGCTCATGGTGCTACCGCTGGTTTTCTGCAAACTTGAATAGTTGGAACTAACCCCTTTTTTGCAGAAAATCCATCAATTCCTGCAACTGACGGTGATTTTCTCAAGGAAAAATGCACATGAAATAATAAATACATCTAGAAATTTTTAACAGAAACTTCTTCTAATAAATTCCTAGTAGAACACAAATATTTTACAATATCCCACAATATTAAACAATATTCACAATATTGTTTAATATTGTCGAATATTGTTTAATATCATATAATATTGTACAACATAGTGCAACAGACTGTGCTACTTGGGATATAAAAAAGTGTAGACTAAAAGCCGTTTTGAATGTTAACCTTTGAATGAATACTTTGATTTTATTTAATTAAACCAGTCTTCTAATTATTATTAATTAATTTTTAAACGTTTTAAAATTTTTTTTTGAAAAATTTAAGTAGGTCTTCAGTTTAATAAATTTGTGTAACCTCAAAAATATTATTTCCATAGAGTTCTAAAATTTTTAGAACGAAAAGTTGGGAAAACATTCACTTGAAAGTTGCTAAAAAGAGTTTGAAGATTGTAATTCTGCATAATAATCTTTAAATTTATCTTTTTAAAATATGATATTATTAATTTTTGAAAGATAAATAATTTCTGGCATTGAAAGTGTTAATATTTAATATTTTACTATGAAAAATTAATGGATAAATGTTTCATTTTTTTTGCTGCATATTTTATATCTTGATTCCTTTAACCGACAATATTTTAACCGTTCTTTTAACCAACAATATCACCTCTATACATTGTGTTTTTTACGCCAAGAAACTATTAGTTGGATGTAGGTAGAAAATTCACGAGAAGAATTATATTTTATACAGAATTAATATTTTCTTTGAGCAGAAAACACGTATTGATGTATATAAAAATATCAGAAATGAAAATAAAATGAGGGCCTTTTTCTCGATAAACATAGCAATAATGTGAAGAAACCGAATGATCCACATAGTTCGCATATCAATAAAGTGAATGAATCGAATGATCTAAATAATTAGCATAGCATAACCAAAATGCGAATGAAAGGAATGATCTAAATAATTAGCATAGCATATCAAGGATGCGAATGAAAGGAATGATCTAAATAATTAGCATAGCATATCAAGGATGCGAATGAAAGGAATGATCTAAATAATCAGCATGGCATATCAGGAATGCGAATGAAACGAATGATCTAAATAATTATCATAGCATAGCGAGCATGCAAACTAATCGAATGATCTAATTAACATAATCTAGATAGTTAACATAGCTTAGCAATGATATGAATGGACCAAATAATCTTAGCATAGAAGCGAAGAAACCTTAATGCTAAGAGATCGAATGATCTAGAAAATTGGCATAGCATGGTAATAATGCGAATAAACCGAATGATCCAGATAGTTAGCATAGCAATAATCCAAGTTTTCTAGACAGTTACAATAGTATACGGTTTCTTCGCCATGTGCTGTATTATCTATGCTATGTCAGTTAGTATAGCATACCATATCAATAATACAAACGAACCGAATGATCCAGACAGTTAACATGGAAATAATGCGAAAGTCCCGAATGACCCAAACAGTTAATGCGATAGTAAAGCAAATGAACCGAATGATCCAGATTTTTAGCATAACAATAATGCGAAAAAACCAATTAATGTAGATATTTAGCGAAGAAACATAATAATATAGATAGGTAGCGAAAAATTCAAATAATCTAGATGGTTAGCGCGGTATAGCAATAATGACAAAGAACCCGATCTTAGAAACAATTTTAGAATCTTTGCTTTAGTTTCATTTAATTGAGTGTGATTTATAATTCAGTTATGATTTATAATTCCTAAATACATCTAATATACTACTTATATTTCCCTTCAGGAGCATTAACATTTCTGAATGAGAAATTGCTTGATAAATAAAGAGCCTCCCGCTTTGCTTAAGAGTACGGAAATGATGGTTATTAATGGACTTATCGTTGATGAATAGTCGCACTGCAGAGACCACAAAAGTGCTGATGGTAATTGGGACTGTTATGCGACTATCACATAACCTAAAATTACTTTCTGAGCTTCCTAAGCCTACAATTTATCTCAGATTCATAGGTTTATCGGAAAAGGTATATAAAAAAACGTGATACTTTGTGGTTATGATGGCTATTTAGTAAGTTCAGGTTTTTTTCCTATAATTTTGTAATCGAATGAACTAAATTTATTTCCAAAATCATATTTTTCGTAATTATTTGTTTAATATATTGAAAGAAAACTGAATATTGATTTAAATATAAATGTTTTAGAATGTTAGCATAGGGCATTTATTATAGATAACAGAACCGTGAAGAAAAAGAATTTGAGCATCGAATACCTAATGACATTGAAGTTATCTCGGCACAGCAATTAAATTCTCACAATTAAAATGAATGAATGAATATACTTAACTGCGATCACCCCCCCCCCCCAAAAAAAAAAATTCTGAAGTTTTTCAAATGTAACTATATCATAACTTTACAGTAGGTAAAAAGCAAATATACAATGTGATTAATTTTTTCAAACCAGTTACATTCAGTGGAAATACATATAGTTACAAGCCTGTAAAGCGAATTCCCAGCACAGCTATATGCATTGCTATGGAGTGTAGTATTACTGGTTCCAGAGCTTGGCGACCATTTGGTGACTTAGTGACGAATTTTGTGACTTTGGCGACAAAATGGATAATTCTGGAAACTTCCTGTAATTTCACGATCTATCCAATATGAACCGAGATACGACCAGGTACGCCCTGATTGGTCTAGAAACTTTCGCCAAGCTCTGATATCACTAATGTGACACCAGATAGCATCTAATACAGATGACCATGTTGGGAAGCAACTTTACAGGTTTGTAACATTATAATATATGCATAGTTCGTCGTTTTCAGGTACTGATCCCAACTTTCACATAAAATTCCTTTTGGATGTTCCACCATGAAAAGCCACAGGCTTGCATGCATCTCATATTAGAATATCTATTGGAATATCACTTTCTGATGCACCTACAAAAATTTATTTTCCTTGTCTTACTCCATGTAACGTTGTTTTCTCGAATGAAGAACGGAGTAATGATTCTAAAGTTCCAAAAAAGTACAAGGATTAGTGAAAGAGGCACTAGTGGATGTGGCAAAAGTAGGTTTCTGTATTTATTTCAGAAGAAAAAAAAATTAAACAGATACTAATAACAAAAATGAATGTACTGTTAATATTGGTGGTATCACAAGTTAGACAGTTTAACTTACAGGTTCCATATTTGGAACAAATTGAAAAGTGCAATTGTGAAACCTTAAAACGATTTTTTTTGAAACTTCAACTCAATTTTTATTAATTACAAATTAGTCTGAATTTCAGCGTTTTCCCAAGATAATTTCTAAAAATATTATTACTCAAAATCGTATTTTACATAGTTTCTAAATTTAAAAAATACCTTTTTAGTGATAAAAATATAATAATTGTGAGAAATTTTGCTGAATTTTAATAATCAAAAAATGTTTTTTAGCTTTTAATAATTTATTACCTTTTGGCACTGAAATTCTTATCGTTTTCGCTGTTTTATCAAATCCTTAATCACGTAGACTTCCTCCATTGTTGGAAGCTAAACAGGAAATATTACGTGTATTAACTGCATTGGTTACAAATGAAACAAAAAGGTGGAATTGCAGTATCACAAAATTTAAAAGATAAAAGAACATAACATTTACGTCTTTAATAGGTGCTATGATATATAAACAGCCCCATTAGAAAAGTTCAAGTGCACGATAAGCATGACTTAATTAAGGCAATTAAAATAATACGCTTTTAATATCTGATAATTAGGGCGGGATCATAAACTTGGAGCTATAAAATATATCTGATATCGAATCTAGTCAATGTCCTCGGCGTGCGAGCTAGTCACCTGAAGCAATTATAATGAAATAAAATAAGTCACAGAACATTAGAATCTAAGAATATAATATCAATAAATATTTTACCACACATAAATACTGAAAAAAGCAATGTTTAATTTTCTCGTAGAAAAATATGAAAGCAAATATAAAAAATTTTAGACAGATTTTTTTAAGTCGATTTTTTGAAATAGATATCTTTTAAACCAAATATGGAAGGTAATTCTAAGGGCCGCGATGGTCAGGTGGTAAGGTTTCGGCTTCGGAGCCGGAGGGTTGCAGGTTCGAGACTCGATTATACCGAAGAACCATCGTGTGAGGGGTTCTATTGCACGTTAAATCTGTCAAGTCAAGCATCTTCCCACTGGTATGGAGAGGGGGGTGACAGTTCAGGTGTCGTCCTTGTCATCTGGTCGTGGTTCAAAATTACTGGGTCCGTCCCAAAAATAGCCCTCGTTTTGCTTTCAAACGGGACGTTAATATAATTAAACTAAACTAAACTGGAAGTTAATTCTACTTTATTCTATAAAGGCATTGCAATTACCAAAATTTCTTTCTCTTATCTTATATGGAAGATAAGAGTCTTATCTTATATTTCTCTTATCTTTTGCTAATTAGTGAGCTCCCCTCTTAATTATATTTACTTATTAATGAAAATTTTTTTAGAAATAAAGTAGTAATCTATTGTCACCACCATTAGAAAGTTGATGTTGAAAAATATATTTCAAGATAAGGGGAATGCATGATTTAAAGAATATTTTCTTTTTCTACAAACGAAAGAAGGCCATAGAATCTTAAAATTAAAATATAGAAATAAATCTAGATATATTAAAAAAATAAACATAGAAATCTAGATAGATATAAAAAATAAATATATAAATCCAGAGAATTCTATATATTTAATAATTCGAAAGTATTGCATGTATTTGTGCTTACGTAAGCTCTTTTCTTGGAATTCCCGCCTTATTCGAACTTCCACTCTATCAGCAAATTTTTTCCCCATTCTCAGCAGAAAACTTTTTTTTTTCTTTAGTAATTTTACGAAAATCCTTTATTCCAGAAGTTTACTAATAGGAAGGAGTTTGTTTCAGGTTATCTGATAATGTTTGTATTTTTTTTGGAGTGACTTTGATTTTAAAATGAAAAAAAAAAAAAAGATAAAAAGATAATCTTGTAAACTTTTGGCAGCATATAAATTATGTTAGAAACGAAAAAATCGTCTGCTATGAATAAATTTATTCTCTTCTATACATAACAAAACATATGTTCAGTTTTCCAGACGTTTGCGTGCAGTCATCAAATTTTGTTGTAAGAAATGAATTCAAGTGAAGTAAAGAATGAAATATTGTTCTCTCTGAATTCGATGATACGAGGCTATTTAGCTAAAAGATATTCTACAAAGCATTTAGTAAAAAAAATATTTCTTCAAAATTGAGAAGTTGATTTTTATGAGCGTTGGTAAAATTGACATCTTTAAGAAAATAAAAACATGTAAACTCAAATTAATTAGCTTCCTTTCGCCATCTGTTTTATCGCAAATATTATTTATTTTTCAGGCTGTTAATGTCGTATGCATATATATATATATATATATATATATATATTTGATAACCTAAAAAATGAATAAAAAAAGCAAGTTATAACATGCAGAAATTAAAATGTATATATACTATTAAGGTATCCGACTACGTTAAAAACACTGGCTATCGACCTCATTGGCGAATTCATTTTTAAATTGTTTTTTATTGTAGTTCAGACTTTTTTATTGTTTTTTATTTCTTTCCTAAACAGTTTATCTTTTCTGAGAAAAGGAAGGCCTGACCTATCACCCAGGATCACATATTTTCCAGTTAAATTTGTCTTTTAACTTCAATTTTCTCAACTCTTCAATGTTCATAAAATTTCTCCACCGTTCACATGATATCTCAAAAACTAATAGAGGTACTGAGATAAAAATTTCAGTGTGTGTTTTAAATAATATAGGACTGAAATGAACCAAAAGTTTTAGTGTTGGGGAAATACTTTTTCATTTGTGGGTGTTTTAAGAAAAATTTAGTTAAGAATTGATGGAAAGAAAACTATAAATACCTGTATTTTTATCTATAGCTTCTTTTAATCTCAAGATTATTTTTAGAATTTGGTGAATTTTATTCATCATTATATTCTACAACCTGTGTACAAAGAAAAACATGTTTGCTGCATTGCAATTTTGTGTAGAGTGTTAATAATTTTAGTTAAATTTCATTAAAATTTACTTCAAAATTTTCAATTTTTCAGAATATATTCTATTTTCAAATAATTTTGTTGTATTTATAATATTTTGTATTATAATTGACAATACATCTAAAGCCCATAGTTTTAGATTTTGTTTAAAAAATTCAATTTTTCAAAAATTTTCCTTCGAGCGTAGTCGGATACCTTAAATAAAAGAGAAAGTAACATTCTTATTTTGGAATTATTGTATAAAGAAAGCATTACTTTTAAATCTGACAAAATCACGCAATTCTTCATTTTGTTCAATGAGTTTGGTTTTCATTATAATATTATAAATTATGTATTATTCTTTAAAAGTTTATTTAACAAAAAGAAGATACTGCTCAAAGAAATTGGTAAAATTAAAAAGGCAATTTATTTGCTCTAAGATAATGTGAAAACTGTTTTTGTGAGCTAATAATTTAGGAAAGTACAGTCATCAAGCTCCATAAACAAGTCATAGAAATTATTTATCAGGAAATGGTTAAGCCTATTTTCGCATTTGGTTAATCTTAATGGATACTTTAAACTTTACTTTTTTTTGTAAATCTTATTTCCTCTAATGAAATAACTTTTGGTGAGCCCTATCCAGAATATTTTGCTGCATTATCCAACATTTATAACATTTTGAAGTTTCATTATTGAGTAAAACGTCAAAATGTTAAATGCAGGCCTAAAAAAGTTTAATAAGGCAGTCTAACGTTCATATAGTAATTTGTTTGCATTTGATTCAATTTATTATAAGAGAGATTATTGCACCATGTAAGTTAGAGTTTTATGTTTATAGATTATCTATTCGTATTTCAGCAATATTTCAATAAAAAGTTTTGCACATTAAAACATAATATATACACTGAAGTGACAAAAGTCATGGGATGACTGTTAATATCGTGTCGGTCCTCCTTTAGCCCGGTGAAGTGCAACAACTCGACGAGTCATGGTGTCCACAAGTCGTTGGAAGTCCTCTGCAGGAATATTGAGCCATGCTGTCTGTATAGACGTCCATAATTGTGAAAGTGTGGATGGTGCAGGAATTTGGGCACGAATGGACCTTTCGATGATGTCCCATAAATGCTCGATGGGATTCATATCGGGCGATCTAGGTGGCCAGATCATGCGCTGGAACTGTCCGGAATGTTCTTCAAACCAATCGCGGACAAATGTGGCCCGGTGACATGGCGCATTGTCATCCATAAATATCCCATCGTTGTGTGGGTACGTGAAGTCCATGAATGGCTGCAAGTGATCTGCAAGCAGCTGAACATAACCATTTCCAGTCAATGATCGGTTCAGTTGCACCAGAGGACCGAGTACATGCCCTGTAAAAACAGCCCACACCAATATGCAGCCACCACCAGCTTGAACAGTGCCTTGCTGACAGTTTGGGTCCATGGCTTCGTGGGGTTTGCGCCACACTCGAACTCTACCATCAGCTCGTAACAACTGAAATTGTGACTCATCTGACCACGCCATGGTTTTCCACTGGTCTAGGGACCAGTCGATATGCTCACGAGCCCAGGAGAGTCGCTGCAGGCGATGTCGTGCTGTCAGTAAAGGCACTCGAGTCGGTCTTCTGCTGTCATAGCCCAAGGAAGACAAATTTCGCCGCACAGTCCTATCGGGCACGTCCCTCGTACGTCCCATATTGATTCCTGCAGTTATTTGACGAAGTGTTGCGTGTCTATTAACATTGACCATTCTACATAGACGTCGGCGGTCTCGGTCGTTAAGTGCAGGTGGTCGCCGACTGTGCTGTCCATGATGGGATGTGATGCCTGAAATTTCATACTCTCGGCACACTCTTGATACAGTGGATCTCGGAATGTTGAATTCACTAACGATATCCGCAATGGAATGAACCATGCGTCTAGCTCCAACTAACATTCCACGTTCAAAGTCTTTTAATTCTCGTCGTGCCCCCATAAATCACGAAAAACCTGTTCACATGAATAACTTGAACACAAATGAAAGCTCTGGAAAACGAACTGCGCATTCATACTTTTTCGCTGCGATACTACTGTCATCTGTGTATTTGCATGTTGCTATCCCATGACTTTTGTCACTTCAGTGTAATTTATAGTGCATTCTTCATAATTTGAACTTAGAGGCACAAGGAATTTCCATTTGTTATTTAATAATACTGGGATTCATTGGGAGTAGATCAGATTTGAAAATCGAAATTATATTCATTGTATGGATAATAAGTAAACCAAAATATCACACTCCCCGAACTTTCAAGGTTGCCGTGGTGACCTGGTGGTAAGGTTCCGGCTTCGGAGCCGGAGGGTTTCAGGTTCGAGACTCGATTTCACCGAAGAACCGTCATGTGAGGGGTATTCCTGCATGTTAAATCTGTCAGACCAAATGTCCTCCCGCTGGTGTGGTGGGATGTGGACAGGGGGTGCCAATTCACGTGTCGTACTCGTCATCTGAGCGGGGTTCAAAATAAAGAGGTCCGTCCCCAAAAAAACCCTAGTGTTGTTTTACAACGGGACGTTAATATAACTAAACTAAACCGAGCTTTCAAGACACATTTTCTATTTCCGTAAAAAACAGATAAGCTCGTATTTTATTTTCGAATATGTATGCTAAGCATGCCAGTACTAGAACCCGTTTCGATTTTGCCTTGAACTTATAGCATCAGCCATTGTACGGCCGATTTCAGTAATATTATAAATACTTTGATAATCATCAACACTGCAAAAACAATTCAGAAGGATCTTTAAAAATCAAATTACAAGACCTTGCGGTCAAAACATCAAAATGATCTTTTCATTCTTAACAGATAATAATGCACGAACATTTCTTGATTCCAAAAATGCAGCGCGAAAAATACTTCAACTTCTGAGCTGCCATTTAAATAAAAATCGTTTGCTGCAAAGCTAATAAATTTGGCAGCTCTAAGAAAACAGCTGTCAGACCACTTCTCTTCTCTCCGCCAATTTATTCGTAATTTGATAAATATTGGAATAGCATTTTAATATATGAGAAGCAAGGGACGGCAGATGTTGCAGCGAATCCTCGATAATTTGAACTTAAGGAGTAGCGAAGAATTGCCGGTTTGCCACTTTGAGGAATTCTTTCTTTAAGAGTGGAGATAAGTGAATATTAGCATATTCTATTATACATGAAATTTATGTTAATGGTAAAAAGAATTAGGAGACTTTCAGTATTTGTATAACCTGAAAATTACTGAAAAAGATGAATTACATAACTTTTATTAATTAAAAATGGAATTATTTTCATAACTGTTGGGATTTACTCAATAAGTTAATGTTTATATATTTGCAAAGTCTATGATTTTTTAAAATTGGTTATTTTTTTTCTCATTTGGCAAAACAAATGGAATTAACAGTTTATTTAAGAGTGGAGATCAATGAATATTAGCATATTCTATTATGCATGAAATTCATGTAAATGGTTATTAAGCAGTAAAAAGAATTATGAGATTTTGAGTATTTGTATAACTTGAAAATTATCGGAAACGATGAATTACATAGCTTTTATTAATTAAAAATTGAATGTAATTTCATAATTTTTGGGATTTACACAATAAGTTAATGTTTCTGTATTTGTAAATTCTATGGATTTTTTTTTCATTTAGTAATACAAATGGAATTGACAATTTTTTAAGCGATTTTTAGACAGCTTGGTTTGCTTGTCTTGAGGTTTTTAAAATATGCATAAAACTTTTTTGATTATCATACTGTCATTTCATATAATTTCTGATATATATTCATATTAAGAATTTTAAACTGTGTTCTACAAAATTCATTCTTAAAAATAAACCCTTGAAAACTTTTTTAACTTCAAAATTATACTATACGTTGAATATGGTGATTGAACTAAAGGATGTATTTTTTTGTTGAATAGCAGTCCAAGGTGGTAGGTAAATAATTTTCATCATTTTTAGTATTCTTGTTTAAATATTTCTTAATTTTTTTCTGTTTCGCGTTTTACATATACTTTCATATACATCATTGTATGCAGCTTCTCTATTTTTATATTCTTCCATAGATTTGATATCTTTTATGTTTTTAAGAATCAGTTTGTAATTGATTCTTTGTTTTCCTTTAATCCATTTCGTTCTAGTGAATAAAAACTTATACAGAATTATGTTAATTATAACAACATGTTGTTATAATATTTATCAGAACTTATTTATCAGTGAAAAAATTGGTTTAATTCAATTTTGATTCCACAATTTCCGCCTGCTTTCCATTTTAAAAATAATTGATAGCAAGAAAACATAGTATTTGTAATAATTACTTATAAGTTAGATTCCCCTTGACTCTCAACTGTTTTTGGAATTTTTAGACGTTTTCGGTTATATGAGGATTATCTAGTCAAGCTAGACAATTCCGAGATTAGTGACAACAACAATAACTTATAAGTCACAGACAAAAAACAGCAAATAATTGAAATAAAAAATCCTCCCCTTTTTCAAATTCATAAAAATGTATTTTAAAACATCAATTTTAATGAATTTGTTATTTATTCTTTCCTTTACACAAGATGAATTTCAGAAATTTTTTTAATATTCAATTTATAGCTATAAATACTGCAAAAACTATTCGATGCGATGTTAGTGAATAAGCTGCATGTAGTTTAAAAATAAGTACAACGGCTATGTACGAGAAAAGAATTATTATTGAGAATTACTATTCGATGAAAAAAAATGGGAAAAATGTCTATGAGTTATGAAAGTGTAATTCTGAGAGAGTCTATAGCTGTGGCACGCTTATCTATACAAATAAAAATAAATATTTGTCAAATGCGGTGCCGTACCGCTCATCCGATTCTGATAAAGCTTCGACAACATATTGCTTACTCTTAAGGGATGGTTATAGGTACAGTAAAATTATCTGTAGATTCAGTAAAGATGCTAAATTCATGCTAGATGTTAATACTTCGTAGTTGTTCTAGGTAAATGCTAGGTAAGTCTTTTTCTTAGGTAATAGCGAGAGAGAATAGTTAGAGAGTGAGAGAAAAAGTTTTCGGGGGAACACTCCTACAGGACTGAAATGGTAACTAAACATTTAATGAAATTTTAGTGTTTTTTGCTGTAACTTCCAAAAATATTATATTACAAATAATTTGCACCATCTTAGTTTTCAAAATATTATCTTTTCAACTATATTAAAGATTTTATATTATAAATATATATTTTTTATGTTTATTAATTTTAAAAGAAAATATTTTAATCACATATTTTAAAACAAAACTTGAGAATTCTGAATGAAGGTTAAACGAATCACGTGATTAAATAAATAGTTTCTTTCATTATAATTCTGTAAGAACCTCAAACATTAAAACTCTAAAAGAATACACTAATTTAATACATAATAATATTTGCTTGTAGAATAGAATAAATAATAGAACAGAATAAATAATTGTAGAATAGAATGATAATAAAAATAGAATAAATGCTATCTATGCTTCTCCTTTATCTATTCTTCAGTTTCAATGAATGCATTCATTTCCAACAAGAAAATAAATATTCTCCTTAATTAAAGAAGATAACTATATTAAATTCCAAACGATATTTCCAAGATTATTTTTTCTGCTGCAGCAATGCGTCGGGTACCAGATAGTAAAAAAAAATATTTAAGACTGCATTGGATTATTGCATTCTTATTCATGCAGTAGATTCTTGTATTACATTACAATTAAACAAACTCCTGCAACTCAATTTTTACATTAAAGCTTCCGATTTCTAGCATTCCTCCTTCAAAGTTGAGTCTAGATCTTTCATATTCAATTAATAATTCAAAACGTGGTGCTTGCAAAGCTTTTTTCTTTGAATTCAGCCATCGATTTAACTTTTGCCTTCGTCAGCACGTTCTAGCTCTCGATCAACTTCGGAATAATTATATCCTTCTTTTTTTCCCCCAAAGGCGCCGTTTAAAAAACTTATCTAGATGGGGTATGAGAAGTATGTAAATGGCGGAAAAAATAGCAACCGCTTTTAAAAGAAGAAGGTGGTTGAAGTGAATAAATGCAGTCACATTTGAAACTTTATCATTCATGCTCAATTTTTTCTATATATTTCTTTTGTAGGGTATTATTCTTTAAAAGGATAATTTTTTGTAGGGTATTATTCTTTTAAAATGGTAATTTTTGTAGGGTATTATTCTTAATCTTTGTAAATTGCAGATAAATTTAAATGATAAATGGTATAATATAAATTGTTATATATATAATGTTTACACTTCTTTCTTTATTGTTAAGAAACAATAAATCACCTTTTGAAAAGAGAATTCTTATAGATAAATTTCTAAAACTATTATTATTGAATATCTCGTGAAATATGTGTCAAAAGCTTTCAAAATACTTTTTCCTTCTAAATTTTTTTATCATCGAAAAAATATGAACACTTTCCCATAATTATGTTTTCAAATTGCCCCGGGTAGGGTAGGTCTAATGCCACTTGGTCATACCTAGCCGAATGAGAACAGCTCTTTCGAATGAAGGCGGAAGTGTGCGCCTTTCGTTGTGAACGAGCATCTTTAAGGTGAAAGCACGACGTTGCTCGAACACACAAGACACAACCCTTTATAGTTGGCGGTCGAACTTATCCATCCATCCGCAAGTGAGAATTTATATCCAAATCAGAGACCGACTCTTCCCTGATTATGTACCCCCAGTGGTACAATTTGCTATGGGAAATTGGAGAACTTTGCAGTCAGACTATTGAACGACCCCCCAACTGTTATTAGCCATCTTTGGCCTAGGTGAGGACAGAACTTGGTACATTTCAGTTAAGAGACTGATGCTTTACCAACCAGGATACCACTGCCCTCTTGAATTGTCTGTGACAATCGAATGAATATTTATTTTATATTGGCAGTATTATGAAAACAATCTGCTGCAATATGTGTTTTCCAGGTTACCCAACATAAGCTCTATAATCAATAGTTGCTATTTTTTGTAGTTTCTATTACACCCTTGCCTTATTCCATAATTTCTAGAAATTGTAGTCAGTATTTTCGTTTGCAACTGCTTCACAACTGTTAAATGATTTCACATACTAAGAAAACTTAATATATACACCACATTTGCCGACAAATTTCTTAAACTGATAGACTAATTTTCTGGCCATTTATGGCTCCACGGTGACCTGGTGGTAAGGTCTCGGCTTCGGAACCGGAGGGTTTCAGGTTCTCGAGACTCGATTCCGCGGAAGAATCATCGTGTGAGGGGTCTCTTGCTCGTTGTTTCTATCAGGCCAAACGTCCTCCCGCTGGTGTGGTGTGAAGTGGAGAGAGGGGTGGCAGCTCAGGTGTGGTCCTCGTCATCTCATCGTGGTTCAAAATGACGAGGTTCATCCCAAAATAGCCCTAGTGTTATTTTGCAACAGGACGTTAATATAACTACATTAAACTGCAATTTTTGTAGTTACTTTTTCAATCCTTGTCTTGTTCCATATTTTCTAGAAATTGTTGTCAGTATTTTCAACATTTGCATCTGTTTCACAGCTGTCAAATGATTTCACATATTAAGAAAACTTAAAATAATATATACACCACATTTGACAACAAATTTCTTAGATTAAAATACTAATTTTTCTGGCTATTTATTATTAACTCGGAACACATTTATTAATATTTCATCTTGTTATTTAATAGGACTGAATCTTATAAATTAAATATAATTAGGCTTTAATAAATTACAAGTGAGGCAAATTAAAATGTGTACACGTTACCGTTAAAGTGTGGAATACAATTATTTCATACATTTTATTCATAATAATTAATAATTATTTCATACATTTTATTCATAATAATCAATAATTATTTTATACATTTTATTCATAATAATCAATAATTATTTCATACATTTCATTCATAATTTCTTAATTATTTCATTGAATTTTTATTTATTTCATGAAATAACATGCCATGTTATTTAAAACAGAATATTTGAGTTAACGTTGCAAGTTACAACGATTACTTGTGCAGCGATCGTTGTCTCATTTCTCGCTGAATTAAACTTTCTGTTGATGGAGGTTGCTTGCAGGGAGGTTTCGGTGACAAGACAAGTCCTTTACTGTGCCTTTTCAATAAAATAATGCATTTCCCGTTAATTAACTAAGTGCAGTGATAAATCAAATAAAACTAAAAATCCTGAAGGAAATTGTCTGAAATGTTCATGTAATTGTTTGCTTACATTTTACTACTTCCATTTGGCATGTGTGTGTGTAACGGTTTAAAATTGTGGAAGCAGATGGCAGGTTTGAAGACATTGAAGAAGACTTTCCATTGTAAAGTTGGCTTTATACCATCGCTGGAAAAAGGCAGGCATATTTACAAGCAGCCCGGCCAAGCAGAATTGAAGGAAAAGGTAGAAAGTAATTTTCCATCGTTTTATATAGCATTTTTGAATAGGAAAAATACTGTTAACAGTGCTTAAAGACTGTTTTTTCTCATGGAAATTTCTGAACATTTGACTTTGAAAGTATAGGAAACACAGGGATCTTTTTATAAAACTATCTGTTTAAGTCAGCAACTTTTATCAA
>JAPMOQ010000584.1:75456-88221 GCA_026543055.1 Argiope trifasciata | reverse complement strand
CACACACACACACACAAATTAATTAACAATAACAATAAATTAACAAGTAATCAACCGCAAACTCATTTTCTATTCGTCGTTATTTATATATATATATATATATTCTGATATGTAATAAAATGTCTTTTAATATAAGGTTATAAAACTTTAGAAAAATAAACATCATAATTTTCTTCCATTTTTGAGAATAAAATTTTGGAATAAAACTGAAATGTAATAATTTTGTTTCAATTTATGTCAGTTAAGGTGAGACATCAGAATGTTTTTAAAAATATTTCATATCGGAAAGAGAATAAATCCGGAATCCAATATTATATTAATATTTGATGGAAATATAGTTAAGTAAATTATAGTTTCTCATATCATAAAATCATTGAAAAACAATGGTGAATTTCACTATAAAGCGTTTTGACTTTGCCATGGGGAAATTTTTTTTTCCAAGATCAAAGAAATGATGTTTGGAAATGCCTTGTAGCGTTAGGCATTCTTTCAGAAATATACAAAGTAGTTTTAAAAAGCTAGTTTCAGATACACACAGTACCTAAAGTTTATCAACTACAACCAGAATTACGAAAGTATTCTAATGTAGATAATTGAGTTTATACTTTATCAGCCATTTTTTTATTGATATTGATTTGGATTAGACGCTCAAATAAACTCTTTAACTTCTTTCGCATTAAATTTTCGAAAGATCTTGGCTAATTAAATTTAAAAGTATTGCCACTATTATTTAAAAGTATATTTTGATGTAAGAGCACTCTTTACAAATATACGACAGCATTTCTGAATTTCCATTCTGAACATGCGAAA
Source organism: Argiope trifasciata (assembly GCA_026543055.1). Classification (NCBI taxonomy): domain Eukaryota; kingdom Metazoa; phylum Arthropoda; class Arachnida; order Araneae; family Araneidae; genus Argiope; species Argiope trifasciata. The sequence goes on along the minus strand of JAPMOQ010000584.1, from coordinate 87,411 downwards.
TTACGTATAACTTTTATTAATTTTTTTTTCGTTAACAATTTCAAAGTTTGCCAGCAATGGCAATAAATCCTTCATTAAAATTTTTCCTACGGTTTTTTTTTGTTATTCTAATGAGTTTCAAATCTTTGTAAATAATTATCTATTTTTAGATAATGATGAAAAAATTTAAAGTTTCCCTAAAACCTTTGAAATAAAAAATTTCATTTTAAAAGGGATGAGTTATTATTTTAGGAAAGATAAAATGGGTTGACTTCAAACAAATATTTTTCCCAAATCACAAAGCAATTCAAAACAATTAAAATTATTTGAAACGATTTCCATTTATTACATATCTTCATCTTTTAATGACACATTTATAATATATGTTTTCCTTCTGACTTCTCCTCAGTTTCTTCTACCAAATTATTTCTGTTATTTAATATGCACTTCATGAAAAAACTTTTTGTTTTAGCATTTCTATAAAAATATGAATTCTTGAAGTATGAGAATAATTCTCAATCCATAAAAGGAGGGAAATACTTTTTTTGTTTATCGAGATTGAAAATTTGTTGAAAAAAAAAAGAAACGAAAATTGTGATATGTTATTGAAATATATGTATATAATCACTTCACGAGCAAAAATGAACGCAATCTTTTATGAACTGCAAAATACTAGATGGTATGCATACCAAATGTGCTCTAGATAAATATATTTAACTATTATAATTAATAAAAAATAACTATCTCAAAACTATTGTAAAAATCTTCCTTATATTCAGTATTTGAAAGCAAATGTGAAGCATTTATAACAAAGATTATAGCCATCAGTCATAAAATCAATTGTTGATGGCTGCGTGTATAAATATAGTGTTCAAAACAGCAAAAATATAGACAAATGCATTGAATACAAATGGTCATAACTTCTTTGTAAAGAAAGATAGAAGCAAAACATTTCATGCGCTACAGAAGTAAACTTATACAACAGTTTTAAACTTATATAAAACAGTTTTTCTTGTATTTCTTAATAATCTTTGAATTAGTACATTCATTAGTTTGAATTATTGTCTAAGTGCAGCGCATTTTTTGTCACACACACACACACACACACACACACACACACACACACACACACACACACACACACACACACACACACACACACACACACACACACACACATACACACACACACACATATATATATTAATATCATGTCGGTCCTCCTTTTGCCCGGCGAAGTGCAACAACTCGACGTGTCATGGAGTCCACAAGTCGTTGGAAGTCCTCTGCAGGAATACTGAGCCATGCTGTCTGTATAGACGTCCATAATAGTGAAAGTGTGGATGGTGCAGGAGTTTGGGCACGAACGGACCTTTCGATGATGTCCCATAAATGCTCGATGGGATTCATATCGGGTGATCTAGGAGGCCAGATCATGCGCTGGAATCGTCTGGAATGTTCTTCAAACCAAGCGCGAACAGTTCTGGCCCGGTGACATGGCGCATTGTCATCCATAAAAATCCCATCGTTGTGTGGGTACGTGAAGTCCATGAATGGCTGCAAGTGATCTGCAAGCAGCTGAACATAACCATTTCCAGTCAATGATCGGTGCAGTTGCACTAGAGGACCGAGTCCATGCCATGTAAAAACAGCCCACACCATTATGCAGCCACCACCAGATTGAACAGTGCCTTGCTGACAGTTTGGGTCCATGGCTTTGTGGGGTCTGCGCCACACCCGAACTCTACCATCAGCTCGTAACAACTGAAATCGTGACTCATCTGACCACGCCACGGTTTTTCACTGGTCAAGGGACCAGTCGATAGCTCACGAGCCCAGGAGAGTCGCTGCAGGCGATATCGTGCTGTCAGTAAAGGCACTCGAGTCGGTCTTCTGCTGTCATAGCCCAAGGAGGACAAATTTCGCTGCACAGTCCTATCGGACACGTCCCTCGTACGTCCCACATCGATTCCTGCAGTTATTTGAAAAAGTGTTGCGTGTCTATTAACATTGACCATTCTACACAGACGTCGGCGGTCTCGGTGGTTAAGTACAGGTGGCCGCCCACTGCGCTGTCCATGATGGGATAAGATGCCTGAAATTTCATACTCTCGGCACACTCTTGATACTGTGGATCTCGGAATGTTGAATTCACAAACGATATCGGAAATGGAATGACCCATGCGTCTAGCTCCAACTAACATTCCACATTCAAAGTCTGTTAATTCTCGTCGTGCCGCCATAAATCACGAAACAACTGCTCACATGAATAACTTGAACACAAATGAAAGCTCTGGAAAACGAACTGCGCATTTATTTTTTTTCGTTGCGATACTACTGCCATCTGTATATTTGCATATTGCTATCCCATAACTTTTGTCACTTCAGTGTGTATATATATATATATATATATATATATATATATATATATATATATATATATATATATATATATATATATATATATATATATGATATTTGTTTCAGAATCTAAGTCACATTCCCATATAATGGGAAAAAAATCGAATTTTAATAGTGATATAAAGATTATGTATATAGAAGCATATTAATGTACCGTATACAGGCCCATGACTCCAAACTTGCATCATAGTATCTAGGGTGAGAATGCACTATCTTATAGTTGTTGCTCGTACGTCCAAGAGAGACAAAGGGTAATTGTTATGTTAACATAGAAAATTACAAATTATTTTATTGCTACAAAAAATTCTCCTTAACTTCTTTACGTAGCAGTTGTTTGTAAACGATGCAATCAATTTGAATCAAGCTATATAATAAGTATTGACATTCGACTAAAATTTCAAATTCTGTTTAATTATAATAATGCATTTTTAAAATTATATATAATGTTAACAATGTAAAAATACTTTGATACACATAAATAAAAGAATAGATTCACTAATTTCTTTCTGGTGAGTAAAATACACAATTTTATGTAAATTTAGAATTCCAATGGTAAAACTATATATGAAATTTCATCTATGTTCTTTGCTGCTCATTATCGAATCCACGTCCATTCTTCGAAATTTAATGTATGTTAAACTATTTTTGCGATACAAGTCTAATTTTATTCATCAGGGTAGTGTTGCATTTCTTTTATTATACTCAGAGATAGGAATAATTCTAAATATGGTTCTTTGAACTCAGGTTCATCTGAAACACAAAGATTCATCAAAATCATGTTGATTATATATTTTCTAAGAGAGTTACTTTTTGTCTGTATTTAATTTAGGATTAAGTGAAAAATTTAAGATGAGTGTAGAATCAGGTTTGGTTATCAACTTTCTTAAAGTTAATTATTTAAACCTAATTTGTTCCTAAAATTGCCGATTCGAAAAACTCTGAAAAAATCTAATAACTAAAATTTCGTACACTAAAAGGTTTATCCTGTAATATCTTAACCCTAGGAGTAGTGAATGCTCCAATAACAGTAACGGTATCATAGGGAATGCAGTCTGTCTGTTGAAGTATTTACCGATGGCTTAATTCCTCTATCAGGAATAAAGCTAGTCCCAACATCGATTCTATGCACCAAAGAAAAGAGATAATCCATTCACTTATCCAGCGACTTCTCATCCCCGTACTCGTGGTATCTTCTCCCATCTTTCCAAAGGAGACAAAAATTCGTCAGAATGAACTTTGAATTATTTCTATAGTGTTTAGATTAGTTTAGTTATATTAACGTCCCGTTGTAAAGTGACACTAGGGCTATTTTGGGAGGGATCACGTAATTTTAAAACACTGTCAGATCCTGAGGACGACAACCAAACTGGCACCCCCCTCTCCACACCACACCAACTGGGAAGATTTGATACCTACAAAGATTTGAAATTCATTAAAAAAAAACCGTTGGAAAAATTTTAATGAAGGATTTATGCTCATTGCTGGCAATCTATGAAAATTTAACGAAAAAACTAAAAATCAATAAAAGTTATACATAATTTCGTGAGTTCAGAATAGAAAAGCAGAAATGAAGTGGTACATTTGTAAAGAGAGAGCTTACAGCAAAATAATTTAGTTTAGTTTAGTTATATTAACGATCCGTTTTTGAAGCAACACTAGGGCTAATTTGGGACTAACTTCGTCATTTGAACAGCGGTCAGTTGGCGAGAACGACACCTGAGCAGGCACCCCCTCTCCAAACTCCCGCACCACACCAGAGGGAGGACGTTTCGCCTGACAGGTTTAACGTGCAAGAGCCCCCCCACACACGACGGTTCTTCGGTGGCAACGAGTCTCGAACCTGCACCCCTCCGGTTCCGAAGCCGAGACCTTACCACCAGGCCACAGCGGCCCTATTTCTATAAAGCGAAAGCCAACAATGTTTTAGAATATGCTCATTTAATTACGATGAAAAAAGAATTTTCTCAGTACCAAAAAGCCCTAAACTGATAGAAGGCACTTGAGTCTATATTAATATTAGCTTTACATAAGAAAAAAAAACAGATGTAATATTTTTCTCCCTTCAATTAAAAAAAGACGGAACGTTGCAGGAAAAAATCCAGTTATTTGTGGAATTTAGGTCACATGTTACTGACTAACTGCAGACAATAGCACTTGTGAAGATTAAAAATTTAGAACAAAATATTTCCCAATTCATAATGTCTTCAGTGGAATGTTTCTTCCCTGAAAAAGAAGGAAGTTATTTTAAATTAATATTCTCTCATAGACAGGAAACTTCATCATTTTTCCGCTAGCAAGATTAAATTAACTTTTTAATTAGAAATTCTTTTAATTAAATTTACTCCAAAAACGGAATCCTTTGTTATGGAATTTTGGGAATTTCTGAATTCGTTTCATAACATTCTTACCAAGAGCAAAGAAAACAGAATTTCGTTTTGTAAATTTTTATAACAATTGCTTACAAAACTAATTTCCATATATGCCAAGAATAAAAAATATTGCCCTTTACAGAACATGAATCGTAGTTTATTTACATTTCATCTCTTTCTTTATAAACTAATGTCAAAAGATTCACTTCTCATTTTTTTTTAAATGCAAATTCTTTACGAAAAAAGTTATTACTGATGTTAGAAAATATGTTTTCTGCATTTTCTGCATGGCTTGTTGTAATGAAAATTTATCGATCGTCTTCTTTTTTAAATTAAAAAAAAATGGAACACACAAAATTGGAAAGATGACGTCAAACAGATAAATGGAAGAATAGAAAAGGAAGATGGAATAATATTGAAGGAAAAAAAAGGAATTAAAGTTACTTAATATTTTCATCAAAATGTTTCATTTCCTAATTTTGAAATGAAAGGAATTATTTGGAACTCAATTTCATTAAAAATGTATAAAATAAGCTTTAATTTATTTCAGAATAAATTTCTATTCCAATGTTTATTTTGTTTGCTATTATTATTGTATTTACTTCTAATTGTATTTGTTAACGATTTCAGAAGATATTTTTTTATATATTTAATGCATGTTTTTCATAAATTTTAAATTAATTGCATCACTGATGTATGTAAGATTATGGAAAAAAATTATTAGTTGAAGTAGTTCTACTTTTCTGTCACTTAAAAGTTATGGTTTGTTTAATTTACTAATATTTTATAATTTTAAATTATAAAATATTAGTAAATTAAACAAACAAATTATTTGATGATTATATATTTTAAAGAAATTGTAACGTTACATTGTTGCATGTAAGACTTTAAGAAAATTATTAGTTGAAGTAGTTCTACTTTTTATTTTACTTAAAAGTTATGATTAAAAGTTATTACTAATATTCTATATATTTGTAAGGAATTTCTTAATTACAATTTAACCAAAGCAATGAATCAAGGAAAAGTTTTATTGTAATTTGTAATAGTCGAGAAAAATCAAGACACACTGTAAGATCTCATTAGAAAAATACTTCTTGTATTGAGATAAATCCTTTTCTATACCTTTCTTTGATTGATTTCTTGCATCAAAGGCTCTCTAAATCATTAAATTTCAAAAAATCTCGATTTTTTTGGAAATATGTTAGAGTTTTATCTTGTTTGCAAATTTTGGTACCAATATTTTAAATATGCAGTCAAAACGATCAGAATTATTAAAAAACACTAAAATAACATCGGTGAAATGTTAACAGAAACTTCACTCTGCCACGCCCACTTCTAATAGCTGTCAGACGATATCCAAACAATGTTTTACTCTGATGAATTATTTTCCTAGATGAGTCATATTCAACCACATCGCATACAATGACGTGTCTGAGACGAGCATCGAATTATTGAATTTTTAATTTTTAATCCGCAATTAAGTGTAAAGTATTCAATAATTCAAAATTAAAAAAGGCACTTGAAATGTATTATTATTAAAGGAATTAAAATAATAGTAAATATTCCAATCAGGAAGCTATTAAATTCGATATTTAATTAGGAAATTAAGTAAATTCATATGTCAAGTGGTTAAACGATTGATAACCTATTTAACACTTATTTCCTAGTATACAAGAATTGTCAGATTTGCACATTTGCCTTTACTGATGGCAAAGAGCAATTTATTATTTCCAGAACAAATTATAAAATTTTAGTTCAAAATCAGTAACATTACTTAGTAGCAAGACTACAAAAAATAGTTTTCAAAATAAAATAATTTCTGATTTATGGCATATATTTAGTGTCCTATTATTTTATATTTATAAAAGTGAATTTTAATTTATAGAAAAGCTATAAATAAAAAAAAGCAACGAGTATGAAACAATTATTCTTATAATAAGTTAACACACTTATAATGTTGATTTTGTGAAACGGTTTTAGAAGCAAAATTATTAATGAATTGATTCGAAAATACAATAATATTGATTTTATTATACACATATTTAGCACCTTAATGTTTAACATTTATAAAAATGAATTTTAATTTATAGAATAGTTATTAATAAAAAAAATTAAAAAAGGAAATAATTAAACAAATAACCATTTTAGCATTCTTATAAAGTTGAAGTAGAAAATCGGTTTTATTTCCGAATTTTGTTTTAGATTAATTTACAGTTGCAGAGACTCTTTATCTAGATCTATCTCGCATTCTTCGACAAATAGTTCCAGTTCATTGAAGTTTAATTTATTTGATTCAACATCTTCTTTAGAACTATTTATATAGCAACTAATAGTCATTCTAATTCAAGATCTTATAACAATTCCAAAATCTGCAGATAAAAAAATTATAATACCCAACCATTCCAAATTTATTTTATAATAAAATAGCTCAAGTTCATTGAAGATTAATTTGTTTGATTCAACATTTTCTTTAGAGATATCTATATAGTAACAAATGGTCATTTCAGTTTAAGATCTTATAACTATTCTAAATTTAGCAATTGGAAAATTATAATACCCAACAGGATAATTCTTAATTTATTCCATAATAAAATAGTCCAAGTTCATTGAAAACTAATTTATTTGATTCAACATATTCATTAGAGCTATCTACATAGCAACAAATGGTCGTCCCAGTTTAACATCTTATAACAATTCCAAATTTATCTGATGAAAAATTATAATACCCAATAGGACCATTCTAAATCTATTACATTATAAAATAGTCCCAGTTCATTGAAGATTAATTTAATTGATTCAACATATTCATTAGAGCTATCTACATAGCAACAAATGGTCATTCCAGTTGATGGTCTTATTACAATTCCAAATTTAACAGATGAAAAATTATAAAACCCTACACGATCATTCTAAATCTCTTCCATAATAAAATAGTCCAAGTTCATTGAAGATTAATTTATGTGGTTCAACATATTCGTTAGAGATATCTATATAGCAACAAATAGTCATTCCAGTTTAAGGTCTTAATTCCAAATTTAGCAGATGAAAAATTATAATGCCCAAAAGGATCATTCTAATTCTATTCCAAAAATTGTTACGACGCAAACAAATGATGCCCCCGGAAGGCTTTAAAAGCTTTTAAAGATCATCGGTCGATCATTAGCCGAGCCGAAACACCTGGAAAGATGTTCAGTATTAGAATACATTATACTAATGCTTAATTTACGAGATCATTACAGCTGGCTAGGGATGAAAATTGGATGTGGACCGTTTATAGCTGCAGAAAAAGTGCTAAATGCTATTTTGAAAGTTCCCAGGTCATTATCTCCCATATAAGGGGCACCAAATCCATTAACTCCACCTTTTATGTCTAAGAATGAAAATAAAGAGCTGTAAAGATGGCTTTAGACGAAAACTGTAATGATTAAGATAGATTTATAATATTTCTGTTATGTTCTTAGTACTTAGGGAGTTTAATATTTTGTAAATTTTTCTTAAAACAGTATGAAGAATTGGAAGAATCTGTGTTTCAACCATGTAAAAATGAATATTTTTCAATCATCTTATAATTTTTGTCTTAATTAATGCTTTAATAATAAGTAATAAAAAAATAATATAATTTTAACTTCATAATTTATAATTTGCCGCATTTGTAATCGGTGTCTCGGAAACGGCCCTAACGGTCCTTAACGTTTTGCCTTTCAAATTTATATTTATAGGTTTCCTGTAAACGCGATTTTACTCACACAAAAGTTTTGTTTTATAACTAATTTTTAGAATCAGTATATTCAACTTCCGATTCAAAATGGGAACACTGTAGTATAATGGTCAAAAGAAAATGAAAGACGTATGAATTACTGGTCATCGGTCCGATTTAAGCTTTTTGCATCATATTTTTACTTATTTATATTGAATACTTTTGTTTGTTTGTTTTAAATTCGACCATATAGGTATCTTTCCTAAAAAAAGGGATTTTCAAAACACAAATGTATACACACACTCATAAACAAACAAAACAAACTAACTTTAAAACTAATTTTCAAAGCTCTTTTGTATCTGCTTTCATACTGACAATATCATATAGCACCATCTGGGATTTGATTTAAACTTAAGAAAACTTAATATAAATTAAAAATTATAAGTAATGATATATAAACTATAAAATGAATAACGTAATATAGTAAATTATTTCGAATAATCTTTTTTAGAATTGTAAACCTTGGTGTTCTTTTAGAATGGTAATGAAAGAAACTATTTATCGCATCTCGTGATTTATTAAATATTTTTTTCGAATTCTTAAGTTTAATTTTAAAAATAAGATGAATATATTTTAGCTTAAAGACATTATTACAGATATTAAAAGACATTTTACACAGACTTAACTCAAAGAAAGACTTAGGTTGCATTTACTTACAATAGTTACGAAATATTAACACTACGAAATATTAACATCTTTACTGAATCTGTTATGCCTTCTTGGCGTGTTATTTGGTGGTTAATCCATGGCTAATAGATGTCGTAAATATATCTGAAAATATTTTTTATATTTTAGATGATTATGCCTATAACTTTCGCATGCACATATACGCACTCATTCCGCACGCACACACACATGCAGAAATATATATAAATATACACTGAAGGGACAAAAGTCATGGGATGACTGTTAATATCATGCCGGTCCTCCTTTTGCCCGGCGAAGTGCAACAACTCGACGTGTCATGGAGTCCACAAGTCGTTGGAAGTCCTCTGCAGGAATATTGAGCCATGCTGTCTGCATCGACGTCCATAATTGTGAAAGTGTGGATGGTGCAGGAGTTTGCGCACGAACGGACCGTTCCATGATGTCCCATAAATGCTCGATGAGATTCATATCGGGAGATCTAGGTGGCCAGATCATGCGCTGGAATTGTCCGGAATGTTCTTCAAACCAATCGCGAACAGTTCTGGCCCGGTGACATGGCGCATTGTCATCCATAAAAATCCCATCGTAGTGTGGGTACGTGAAGTCCATGAATGGCTGCAAGTGATCAGCAAGCAGCTGAACATAACCATTTCCAGTCAATGATCGGTTCAGTTGCACCAGAGGACCGAGTCCATGCTATGTAAAAACAGCCCACACCATTATGCAGTCACCACCAGCTTGAACAGTGCCTTGCTGACACTTTGGGTCCATGGCTTCGTGGGGTCTGCGCCACACTCGAACTCTACCATCAGCTCGCAACAACTGAAATCGTGACTCATCTGACCACGCCACGGTTTTCCACTGGTCTAGGGACCAGTCGATATGCTCACGAGCCCAGGAGAGTCGCTGCAGGCGATGTCGTGCTGTCAGTAAAGGCACTCGAGTCGGTCTTCTGCTGTCATAGCCCAATGAAGACAAATTTCGCCACACAGTCCTATTGGACACGTCCCTCGTACGTCCCACATTGATTCCTGCAGTTATTTGACGAAGTGTTGCGTGTCTATTAACATTGACCATTCTACACAGACGTCGGCGGTCTCGGTCGTTAAGTGCAGGTGGTCCCCCACTGCGCTGTCCATGATGGGATGTGATGCCTGAAATTTCATACTCTCTGCACACTCTTGATACTGTGGATCTCGGAATGTTGAATTAACTAACGATATCCGCAATGGAATGACCCATGCGTCTAGCTCCAACTAACATTCCACGTTCAATGTCTGTTAATTCTCGTCGTGCCGCCATAAATCATGAAAAATCTGTTCACATGAATAACTTGAACACAAATGAAAGCTCTGGAAAACAAACTGCGCATTTATACGTTTTCGCTGCGATACTACTGCCATCTGTATATTTGCATATTGCTATCCCATGACTTTTGTCACTTCAGTGTATATGTATGTATATAAAACTGTCACCCAAAAACTGAATGTAGTCGTTTAAGATTCGACACCAATGGGATTCTCTCTGGAGACACCTGGTTGGTTTGTCGTCTCTATCTTTCTTTATTTTTTATCTCTTTCTTCCTTTTTTTCCCTTTCATTTTGTGCCCTTCTTACCGGTTAGATAACTCAATGTTATAGGCACCGGGGCCCAAGATGGCGTTATGCTATGTTATATAAAACTGGCTAGGGGTCTTTCAAATTTTTATACATTTATGAGAAATCCCATTTGTGTTTTTAACTTATCTTCATTCCAATTGTTTATTTCATTGAATTCGTCTTTCTTAATTTGTAGATAATGGAACGACGTCTTTTTAAATAACATATATATTCTTAGTCCCTACGATTTCCTTAAAACTGTTTCTTGAACAGACTGATTTAAATTAACATCCAGATCTCCAAGTGGAAAAGCAAAGAACCCAAGTTCTAGGATGAATCGAAAGATCCAATTAGAGTCAGTGGAGTATAAAATCGGAGAACTCAGTAACATTCGAATCAGGACAATCTAAATTCTAATTAACGCACCTTATTATCGCTTTTAAGTGTGAAGGACTGTTTCGAATTCTTGCCTTTTACACTGAATGAACCGAGATAGTCAGTAACTTTTTCTCAACCTGATTGAACGAAACAGCTTAGGAATTCTGAGATTATGGTTCGTTGGTTTCCTAGAAGTTTTCGGTGGTTTTCTTGAAAATCTGTGGATTTTAAATTGCTTCTATTATGGACTTTGATAAGACAATATTAGATGTTTTATCGTTACAGGTGGTGCAGTATTTTAAATACTTTTTTTTGTTTTCTTCTGTTTGACTTGTTTCGTGTTTTTAAATTGAAATTTCTAGTAAATATCTACTCACATGTTTGTGCACTGGAATATCGAAACTCGTCTTTTTTATGTATTATATATTAAATGACATATTTTCAAAACCATTAATGATAATTGACTAATTCAATTAAATTTTCATTTTGAATTTGTGATTTTTTTTGAGAATAATTGATTTAACGATAAATGAAGATTAAAAGGTATAGCTTTGAAATACAGCAGTAAAATATACATAAAAGAATTATTCCTTCGGAACTTTTTAAGTCATTTTACAGAAAATATACTGTCTATTAATTTAATAATAAATTGAAATGAAACGTAATTTTATAATTACATTTAAGCGACTATTGAACACACACACAACAGCAACAATTACACACATACACAACATCAACAATAACGCACATACACAACAGCAACAATAACACACATACACAACAGCAACAATAACACACATACACA
>JAPMOQ010000584.1:55986-69066 GCA_026543055.1 Argiope trifasciata | reverse complement strand
TGTTCAGCAAAATGTTATGTTAGTAAAATATAGAGTTGTATCTCTCCCAGTGAAAGTTTGCTAAGAAAAGATGAAACGAATAAAATATTTTGTGAAATGTGTTATCAAAAAAATTTTTTTTTCGTGCTAAGAAGATTGTAAAAGTTTGCACTAAAAAGTCATGACATAATGCAAAGACTTTAACTTTGTCTTTATTTGAAGTGGTTCAATACGATATATCACGAGAAAAAAAGCTCATTTTATAAGTCCTGAATTATGCAATATATATACTATTAAACTACCATCTACAACATAAATGTTTTTTGAATAAATTGTTAAAATGAGTTTAATTCATGGGAGTAATCGGTGAGTCAGCGGTGTCAGGTGTGCCAGTCATCTGTCGATCACTGGCGTTTAGCAAAATGTTATGGTAATAAAATTTAGAGTTGTATTTCTCAAAGTGAAAGTTTGTTAAGAAAACATAAAGCGAACAGCGATGCCAGTAAAGATTTTGTGAAATGTGTTACAAAAAATAAATTTTTCCGCTAAGAAGAAGATTGCAAACGTTTGCACTAAAAAGTCATGATATAATGTAAAAACATTATCTGTTAACTTTGTCTTTATTTGAAGTGTTTCAATACGACATATCGCATGAAAAAAAAATAGGCTCCTTTTTAAGTTCTTAGTGACGCGATATATATAATAGTAGACTATGATATATATATGTAATATAAATGTATCTCCAACATATATGCTATGGTGTATATCCTGTTTTAATGAGTTTACTTCATGGGAGTAATCGGTGAGCCAGCGTTGTCAGGTGTGGCAGTCATGTGCCGGTCACTGGTGTTTAGCAATATTGTTATGGTAATAGCAATGCCAGTAAATATTTTGTGAAATGTGTTATAAAAAATATTTTTTTCTGCTGAGAAGAAGACTGCAAAAGGTTGCATTAAAAAGCCATGATATAATGTAGACTTTATTTAGTAACTTTGTCTTTATTTGAAGTGTTTCATAACGACATATTGCAGGAAGATAAAACAATAGGTTCATTTTTTTATGTAAAAATAAAACTTTGTGCATGTTTTATAACACATTACATTTTTTATATCATTATAGTAATGATGGTAAAAATGAAAAAGTTTAAGTGATGACACTTGATGAAATTACACATTCCTAAAAATCTGGGAAGCTTCTTATCGATGACCTGTATGGTTCCACAGCCATCTACTGTGCTAATCATTAGAGACCGTTAATGACATTGAAAATGTTAAGTGTAAGTTATAGACTAATGGTGATTTTTAATAAGCAGTGAAAATGTATTCTTTTGCCAAACGATGTCATCAATTTTTTAATTTATTCTAGTTTCCGAAGAAAACATTTTTTTTCTATATATTTCGTGTTGCTTTATTAAGCTTATAGACTGTTCTAAGTCAATCAGGCTCTTAACACCTCGTATACTGATTGATTCATATTGACTGACAAGATCCCTTGGATGAGTCTGTTGAGAGCCAATAGAAATATTACTATAATTACCTGAAATTTCTTTCTTTTTTCGTAATCTGAGTCTCAGTTAAAAATGGAGTATGCCTATTCACTTTTTTAGTATTAAGAAATAATGTATAACTAACGATTAAGAAATGAAGATTTACTCACCTCATTCCGAAAAGTAATTTGAATCTGGTGCAGAGAAGGCTGACCTCAATGACTATTTTAACCATTTTGATGTAACGATTAAAGACTGGAGCGAATTATACGATTACAGAATGGACGACTCAATCGAATACAATAAAATCCATCGGAAACATGAATAATAAAAAATGAATAGACAGGATATAATAATAATAATAATAAAACTAAAGTCATTTTTTTTGCTGCGTCTTTATTAGTGCCCCTCCCGTCTGGCCGGAAGACTCAGCAACTTTCATCCAAAAGAAGTTTGCTTGTATGTACGAGGGGATATCCAAAAAAGTTTACAAGTAGCTGTATTTGGAAAGTAGAAATTACAGATATCAATATTTTGGAAAATTACAGATATCAACAATTTGGAAAAAAGAAATTATAGAGGGGAATATTGTTACTCGGAGTGGATGCAGACAACTCTAGTTGTCTCAAACTGGTCGTTCGAGCAGATTGTGTTAGTGCTGAGACCTGAAACAGCGACAGTAACGGCAAGACGTCTATGGAAGTGGTCTCACTCGAAGATTAGAGACATGGTTTCTATGGGCCAAGAATGTGTCCCTATCTGACATTTACAAATGGTTGCGAGGTGCGAGGCAACGAGTAGACAACAGGTGATGAAATGGTGTTGTCGTTTTGATGCAGGCAGACAGATTGCTCGGGCCACGGTAGCCTGATGGTAAGGTCTCGGCTTCGGAACCGGATGGTTTCAGGTTCGAGATTCGATTCCAACGAAGAACCGCCGTGTGAGGGGTTCTCTTGCACGTTTAATCTGTCAGGTAAAACGCCCCCCCGCTGGTGTGGTGTGGAGAGCGGGGTTTCAGTTCAGGTGCGGTCCTAGTCATCCGACCTAGGTTAAAAATGACGAGGTCAGCCCCAAAATAGCAATAGTATTGCTTTAAAATATTACGTTAATATAACTAAACTAAACTAAAATAAACCAACACACAGAAATTGAAAAATTATTCAAAATTTAACCCCCTCCAAAAACACACCCCCAATTCTTGATTGAAGAAATAAAATCAATTTATATTTCAGCAGAAGAAGCATAAAAATACTTACTATGTGCAAAAAAACACCTACTCCTCACTTTCGGCCAAAGCAAAAAGGCTTAACTTTCCCCCTTGATGAAATCAGGACGAATGTTTTTGTTTTTATTTCGTATGTTCCCTTCCTTTTGTTTTGATTTTCCCCCTTCTATCGATTGGAATAAACAAGTCCGTCTCAGTGGAAAAATCTTGTTTCGGCTGACTTTTTCTTCCTCGCATCTTCCACTCGAAATACGTTCTTAAAAGCCTTTTTCCCTCTTTTTCTTTAGCTTACTGAAATGGTGAGAGCACACGAGTAATAAATAAAATTTAAAACCCCGAATCGCTGTTACCATTCCGCCTTTGTGTAAGAGCAGGACACATTTGAAGGGATCCTCCAAAGGAAACCCCCCTTTTTCAGAGAGTTCCACAGAAGCGAGCGAAGCAGGAAGCGATGTTAAAAGTAATCGGCTACTGCGAAATGCTTTCTCGGTACACAAAAGAATGTGGATTTGAATTTTCCTATCACCTTCTCGATCAGAAGTAAGATCTATTCTGAACTGCAAAACTCCTTTTGCTTCCCAATCCTTGCCATATAATGGTTGAAAATAGATATACTTTTCTTTTTGGTCGGTTTTTTTTTTTTTTTTTTTTTTTTTTTTGTCCAAGTCAAGATATCGAATCTAAATAGGGAGTCTCAACTTAAAAAAATTCCTTTTGGTTTTCAATCCACACCATATAATGGTTGAAAATGTATATACTTTTCTTTTTGTTATTGCTTTGTTCAAACCAAGTCTAAATGCAGGGGGATTTTAAATTCATGGCACATATTTGGAAGAATAGTTAGGGACCCCGGTGGCCGAGTTTAATGTTTTGGCTTCGGAACCGGAGGGTTTCAGGTTTGAGATTCGACTCCAACGAAGAACCGTCTTGTGTGCGGGTGTCTTAAACGTTAAATCTGTCAGTCCAAGAATCTTCCCGCTGGTCTGGTGTGGAGAGGGGGGGGAATCAGTTCAGGTGTCTTCCTCGTCATCTGACCGTGGTTGAAAATTACGAGGTTCATCCTAAAATAGTCCTAATGTTGCTTTAAAACGGTAAGTTAATATACGTAAGCTAAAAAATAAAGTGAGATTGCTGGAAAGGTTCAGGCGGGAGGTCTGGAGCCACCCACATACGGTTCCGATTTGGCACACAGTGACTGTTTCCTTTTACGGTTATTGAAAAAACTCTTATCTAAAACAAGATTCATAATAGACGGTGAAGTTCAAAAAAGTGTCGAGAACCATATAATTACCAAAACGAGTTTACAAATTGGTCCAGTGTGGTGATAAAGGCATAAAGAGGTTTGTTGATTTTGTAGAGAAGTAAACGCTTCTCATGTCTCTTAAGTATCATTTGTATCTTCCGTCTATTGTTAATAAAGCATTTTTATTTTGACTTGTAAAAGGATATTGGTTTTTTGGTTTATATACCCATACCCGTACCACTTATAAATGTATACCCATGTGCTTATAAAATTACTGCACAAAAACGAATCCAAGATTTATAAAAAGTGAGGAAATGGGAATTGGATACAGAGTTTCATTAAAAGAAATGCAGATTTCGATCAAATCTTAAGTAAATTTCATATTTGTGGATTTGATTAAGTAGTTACAAAGATTCTCTATAAGTTAGAGGTGTGGGGATATCTTAATAAGCCAGTAACAGCCTCTAGGCCCTAGTGATCGCTTTTGTCCAATGAATGAGTTACGCGACTTAAAATCCAAACATCACAGATTCGATCTTTGGTGGAATTCAACTTCTACATTGGCACAATTCCCGCCGATACGATTCTGAAATTGGCGGAAATCAGCACCGACAATAACTCTCTTTATCAGCAACGTAAAAATTGCCAGATTCCAATTTGGAGGTAGGATGGCTAGAATTGTGCTAATATGGAGGTTGAATTCCTCCAAGGATCGAGCCTTAGATATTTGGGTGTGAAGTCGAGTAACTTAACCATTCGACAAAAGCGGCCTTTAGTATCTAGTTTCTGTTACTGGCTTATTAAGATATCACCACTGACGCATGAATTTTAATATGTGATTTTAAACTTAAGTGGTACATTCGGACTTTTGTCAGCCTGCTTTTGTACACATGAACTGGATATGTCAAGGAAGCAAGCTAAAAAAAAATAAATTTGTTATTTAGCCATGACACTGTATCAAGATTTCAGTCCCGTCAATGAGAAGAAAAGGGTTGAAAGTGTACATTTTTTTAGTTTTTAATTACTTCTTTTAAAAATAAAACATAACAGTATCGCTTGATCTAAAATATATAACAGAGCCAGTAATACTTTTTGTTAGTACTAATTTTCTTTTTTAAATAAATTAGTGTTAAATTATCACTTTCCAATTTAATGAAGGACACCAACATGCAAAAAAGGACCGTGGTGGCCTGGTAGTAAAGTCTCGTCTTAGAAACAGGAGTGTTGCAGGTTCGAGGCCCGATTCCAAACAAGAACCTCAGTGTGAGAAGGTCTGCTGCAGGTTAAATCCGTTGGGACCATACCCCTTGACGTTGGTGGGGTATAGAAGTTTGGAGTGGGCATGGCAACTCAGGTGTCGTCCTCGTCATCTGTCTATGGTTGAAAATTGCCAGGTCCGTCCCCAAATAGTGCTCGTGTTTCTTCAAAAAGGAACGTCAATATAACTAAACTAAACTAAATCAACACACACAATTGAAAAATAATTAAAAATTAAAAAATTAAAAAAGACCAATTCTTGATTCAAGAAATAAAACCAATTTACACTCAGCAGAAGAAACATAAAACTGCTCACTATATGCAAGACAACACCTACTCCTCACTTTCGGCTAAAGCAAAAAGGCTTAACTTTCTCCCTTGATGAAATCAGGACGAATGTTTTTGTTTTTATTTCGTGCTGTCCCTTTCTTTTGTTTTGATTTCCCCCTTTCTATCGATTGGAATAAACAAGTCCATTTCAGTGGAAAAATCTTGTTTCGGCTGACTTTTTCTTCCTCGCATCTTCCACTCGAAATACGTTCTTAAAAGCCTTTTTCCCTCTTTTTCTTTAGCTTACTGAAATGGTGAGAGCACACGAGTAATAAATAAAATTTAAAACCCCGAATCGCTGTTACCATTCCGCCTTTGTGTAAGAGCAGGACACATTTGAAGGGATCCTCCAAAGGAAACCCCCCTTTTTCAGAGAGTTCCACAGAAGCGAGCGAAGCAGGAAGCGATGTTAACATTAATCGGCTACTGCGAAAGCTTTCACGGTACACAAAAGAATGAGGATTTGAATTTTCCTATCACCTTGTCGATCAGAAGTAAGATCTATTCTGAACTGCAAAAGCTCCTTTTGCTTCCCAATCCATGCCATATAATGGTTGAGAATAGATATACTTTTCTTTTTGGTCAGTTTTTTTTCCACGTCAAGATATCTTATACTATAATACGAGGAATGGTTGCCAAATCGAAAATCGCCCCAGAATTAATAAACTCCGGTAAACTTGGGGGTCTGGGGTTTTTGGCCCCGAGGAATCGATTGGCACCGGTTTTGAAGCGCTACGGTCAAGCAGTTCGGAGTTACAGATAGGATATTTTCAAACTTTATTAGTTCGCCATTTTGGCTAATAGGTTTCAAGCGGTAACGTGCTGCCATCTATAGCCAATATGGCGAACTACTAAAGTTTTCAGAAGATGATCCGGAACTCAAGGAACTGATCTCGAAATAGATGATCCATAACCCGTGTGGTGATATGAACCCAAACGCTCCGTGCATGGTCAGCAAACATGGAAGAGACCAGTGCAGATGGGGATTTCCAATGGAACATCAAGACATGACATCGCTGGTGGACGATGAAAAGCAGAGGTTTAACCGGTTATCTTTTCACCAATGGTTTCACAAATTTTCTTATGGCATGTATTGTTTTGATAAATCACAATTGAAAATTTAAATCTTCGAGTTAGCTTCGATGCCTGTTTTCTCCGAGCGGAGCTCGGTCTCCCGCTGATAGAATCTAAATAGAGAGTCTCAACTCCAAAATATAATTTTGGCTCCCAATCCACACCATATCGTAGTTGAAAATGTAAATACTTTTCATTTAGTTATTGCTTTGCTCAAGCCAAGTCTAAATACAGGGTGATTTTAAATTCATGGCACATATTTGGAAGAATATTTATAGACCACAGTGGCGTAGTTTAAGGTTTGGGCTTCGAAAGCGGACGGTTTCATGTTTGAGATTCAATTCCAATGAAGAACCGTCGTGTGATCGGGTCTCTTGCACGTTAAATCAGTCAGGCCAAGAATCCTCCCACTGGTGTGGTGTGGAGAGATGGGTGCCTGTTCAGGTGTCTTCCTCATCATCTGACCTTTCTTGAAAATGATGAGGTTTGCCGTAAAATAGCCCTAGTGTTGCTTTAAATCGGGAAGTTAATATACCAAATCTAAAATTAAAGAGAAATTGCTGGAAACGTTTAGGAGGTAGGTCTGGGTTCACACTCATCAGCTATACAACCCCGATTTGGCACACTGTGACTATTTCCTTTTACCTGTATTAAAGGAACTTTTATCTAAAAAATGGTTAATATGAGATGGTGAGGTTCAAAAAGGTTTCGAGAATTATATAGTTACTAGGATGGTTTTGGAAATTGGTCCAAAGGTGTGATAAATGCGTAAGAGGTTTGTTGATTTTGTAGAGAAGCGATCGCTTCTCATGTTTCCTAACTGCCATTTGTATGTTGCGTCTATTTTTAAGAAAGCATTTTTCTTTTGACTTGTAAACTGTTTTTTAGATGCCTCTAATATATCCATGTTCTCATAAAATTATTGCACAAAAACGAGTTGAGATTTTTGAAAAGTGAGGAAATGAGAATTAGATACATTATTTTCTTAAAAGAAATACAGATTGGGATTAAATCCGAAGTAAATTTCATATTTGTAGATTTGATTAATTTTTTACAAAGATTCTCAATAAGATAGACGTGTAGTGATATCTTAATAAGCCAGTGACTGCCACTAGGCATTAGCGATCGCTTTTGTCGAATTGCTAAGTTACGCGACTTCAAATCCAAACATCACAGTTTCTATCCAAGGTAGAATTCAGCTTCTACTTAGGCACAATTCCCACCGATACAATTCCGAAATTGGTGGAAATCAGCACCGACAATAACTCTCTTCATCAGCAACGTAAAAGTCTCCAGATTCCAATTTGGCGGTATGTTGGCTGGAATTTTGCCTACATGGTGGTTGAATTCCGCCAAGGATCCAACTTGTGATATTTAAGCTTGAAGTCGCGTAACTTAACCATTCGACAAAAGCGTTCGCTAGTGTCTAGTGGCTGTTACAGGCTTATTAAGATATCACCACAAACGCATGAATTTTAATATGTAATTTTAACCTTAAATGGTATATATGTACTTATGACAACCTGCCTTTGTGCATATATATCAAGGAAGCAAGCGAAAACAAATGAAATTTGTCATTTAGCCCTGGCACTGTATATTTATATCAAGATTTCAGTCCCCGTCAATGTGAAGAAAAGGCTAAGTGCATATTTTTCAGCTTTTAATTACTTCTGCTACAAAATAAGACAAAAAGAATCGTGTCATCTAAAATATATAAGAAAGCCAGTAGCAATTCTTGTTAGTACTTCTTTAATTTCTTAAATAAATTAAAGTATAAAATTATACAATGGGATTCTCTCTGGAGATACCTGGATGGTTTGTCATCTCTATCTTTCTTTATTTTTTATCTCTTTCTTCCTTTTTTTCCCCTTCCATTTTGTTCCCTTCTTACCGGTTAGATAACTTAATGTTATAGGCACCGGGGGCGCAATATGGCGTTTCGTTATGTTATCTACCTTAATGATGGACTCCAACATACATAAAAGGGTCGCGGTGGCCTGGTGGTAAGGTCATGGCTTCGGAACCGATGGGTTGCAGTTTGGAAGCCTTATTCCACTTAAGAACCACCGACTAGGTCTGGTACACATTAAGTTCGTCGGTGCTAAACGTCTTCTCACTGGTGTGGTGTTGAAATTTTGGGATGGGGTGCCAGCTCAGGTATCGTCTTGACTGAGATTCAAATTTACTATGTCTGCCCCAAAATAGCCCTCGTGTTGCTTAAAAACGGGACATTAATATAACTAAGCTAAACTAAACTAAACTAAACCAGCAAGCATAAATTAAAAAATAATTCAAAATTTAAAAGATTAAAAAAAGTTTAAAAAACCATTTCTTGATTGAAGAAATAAAACCAATTTACACTCAGCAGAAGCAGCGGCATATAAATACTTTCTATGTGCAAGAAAACACCTACTCCTCACTTTCGGCCAAAGCAAAAAGGTTTAACTTTCCCCCTTCATGAAGTCAAGACGAATGTTTTTGTTTTTATTCCGTACTTTCAATTCCTTTTGTTTTAATTCTTCCCCCCTTTTATCGATTGGAATAAACAAGTCCATTTCAGTGGAAAAATTTTGTTTCTACTGACTTTTTCTTCCTCGCATCCTCGACTCGAAATACGTTCTTAAAAGCCCTTTTCCCTCTTTTTCTTTGGATTGCTGAAACGCTGAGAGCGTAGAGTAATAAATAAAATTTAAAACCCCGAATCGCTGTTACCATTCCGCCGGTGCATAAGAGTCGGACACATTTGAAGTGATCCTCCAGAGGAAAAACCCGTTTTCGGAGGGTTCGACAGAAGTGAGCGAAGCAGGAAGTAAAAAAAAAAAAAAAGTAATCGGCTACTGCGAAATGCTTTCTCGGTACACACAAAAAAATATGGATTTAAATTTGCCTATCGCCTTGTCGCCCAGAAGTAAGATCTATTCTTGACTCTAAAAGTTCCTTTTGGTTCTCCATGCACGCCATATAATGGTTGAAAATAGATATTTTTTCTATTTGGTTATTGTTTTGTCCAAGCTAAGAAACAGTCTAAACACAGGGGTATTTCAAATTCATGGCACATATTTGGTAGAAAGTTAGGGGCCGCGATGGCCTGGTGGCAAGGTCTCGGCTTCGGAATCGAAAGGTTTCAGGTCCGAGACTCGATTCCTAGCGAAGAGCCGTCGCGTGAGGGGGGGGTCTTAAATATGTCAGGCCAAATTGTCCTCCTGCTGATGTGATGTGGAAAGGTAGGGGCCAGTTCAGGTGTCGTCCTCGTCATCTGACAGTGGTTCAAAGTAAAAAGGCCCGTCCCAAAATAGCCCAAGTGTTGCTTTGCAAAGGGAAGTTAATATAACTAAACTAAATTTGGAAGAAAGGTAGAGAATAAGAATGCGAATAATATTGCCACGCAATCAGAATAACCGACAATCACCGTGGCTTAGTTTATCTATAATAATCTCATTTCTGATAATTTCATTTTTAATAATCTCATTTCTGATAATTTTATTGTTAATAATCTCCTTTCTGATAATTTCATTTTTAATAATCTCATTTCTGATTGGTTGCTCCATTGTTCGAATCCCAGCCATGATGTTTTATTCAAAAATTGGAATCCTTTTACTTAAAATGCTCCTTATTTTTATTTCAGGTATGGGAGGTTCAAGCTTTTCTTAAATAAACAAATTGTATTGTTCTCGAACATTATATATATGCATATATGTATAACAGCTGAAATTCATTAGTTATGGGTAAAGTCTCTGTTTAGTTCTGTGGTGAGTTGCTTACCACAATCACAAACACCGCAAGAAACTTTATTAACCTGTCCTCCATAAAAGCAATACTGGCGGAAACTGTGGTTGAGTCCTCAGGACCATCACCAGCCACAGTACAACCCTTCTATAAGGAAGTACTTCCCGTCATTGAAGTTGGAAATCAGACCCCTTACCTTTAGGGCATTCACAAAGGTGGCGAGAAACAAGTTTTTCATCCTCAATTATGTTTCATCCTCAATTTTTTTTTAGTTTTCATCCTCAATTTTTTTTTGTTTTCATCATCAATTTTTTTTAGTTTTCATCCTCATTTTTTTGTTTTAGTTTCATCCTCAATTTTTTTGTTGTAGTTTTCATCCTCAATTTTCAGTTTTTTTAAATTTTTTTTATCCTCAATTACGATGCATCTTCTCCCTTCGGACTCGTGAATTACTATTTTCTAATAAGTATAAATATTTATTCAAACTGTCCAAACAGTTCTTTAAATCATGACAATATTCCCATAAGAAACCCAGTTCGCAATCAATTTCTTTAATTATAAATACAAGATGCCTCAATTCAACTTAAGCAATTTATTTGGTATCTGAATTTTGCCCTTGTGAAGCCATTTTAAGGAAATATTCAACAATAATACATTTATTTAAAATAATCATTTGCTGAATAAGAGTGTAAGAGAGCAAATGACACAAATAAGAGATTAAAAAGAAAGACAAAACGTTTAAAGACAGCATTATTAATATATCGTTTTCAAGAACTGTACAAAACAATGCTCACCAACAGTGATACAGGTTTGACCAGGGTCGATGTAGCGACTGGCTTACACTATCAAAGGTATCAGGTACTTTAAGTACGCGTACAGAGTAGACCAGAGTCTTATAATTTCCCCATTTCAAAATCTTCTACTTTGAATTTTGGAAGAATGAGCATACATCGAAAAAACACTGTACGGATTTCATTCACCAAAAGATTTTGAATTTTAAAATTGCGTTAAAGTATTTTTTGTAAGATTATTTGCACAGGAATTATTGAAATACAGCTAACATTTCGATTAATTTCTAATTTACTGAATGAATAGTCTTTTGCACTTCGAACATTTAACGGTATTCGTTCAATTGTCTTAAAGAATAAATGTTCCAAAGTTGATTTAAACCGATTTCATCATTTAAGAAGAGATACGAAATGTGTATACATGCTTCATACAAATATAACTGCAATGATTTTTATTTATATTGATTTGGTCAATGATTAGAATACTTATAAAGTGTATTTATTAATCTAAGATTAATGCAAGCTTTGAGTTTGGTACTATTCGGGAAGTAAAATGTTCGCAGCCCTATTAATAAAACCCTTTCTCAGCTGATGGTTCATATTGTGAAAATGGAGCATTATATGATAAAACAATGTGAATTGAATATTGAACAATATATCAAAATTAATGAAATTCTGGGGGCCAGAATTCAAATTTTTTTTTGAATTGGAAACCTAGATTGCTTGATTTAACATCAGTAGATTTTTTATTGGATTATTTGAAGTTGAAGTATTGTGTAAACACCCGTGTGTATTGAAGGATGAAATTCAACACAGTGTTAAAGAAATCGAGCCAGATTTATGCGAAATTCCGACAAAAAAGTGCTTGTAGGCCAACAAAGCCATAGAGGCCATTTTCCTATGTGCTATTCCATATATAACTCTATCTTATGTATTTCACCATCCAATAAAAATATAAAAAATTAAGGGAAAAACTGTTTAATTCAAAACTTGCACTAACACATTGTTTTATCCATTAACTATCTTGTAACTATCAATTTTTACTAACCGTAAACTATAAGTTGTCAAATAAATAGTGTTTGTGATGCAGTTGACAACATTTTAGAGCAAGAATGGTGGCAAACTCAAATCTTGCTTTAATTTTGTAAATAGTGGTAATAATAAAAAACAAAATTCGATGTAGCTATAATAATGTAACGTGGAAAATTGGCTGTACGTTATTAATTATTTATACAAAATTATTTAACATGTGAAAAAAAGCATTGATTTAAGGTATCCAACAACATTAAAAACTCTGGTTAACCACCACATTGTTGAATTTTTAAAAATTATTTTTTCTTGTAGTTCAGACTTTATTTTTTCCAAAACAGTTTGTCTTTTCTAGGAAAAGAAAGGGCTGACCTACCATCCTGGGTCACACTATGTAGTAAATTTATCAAATAGTTTTTACTTTTACATACTTTGATACAAGACGAATATTTTATATTTGAACCATATGTCTGCCGTTGTATGTCCAGCTATGATTCTTGCAATACTAAAACACATAATCCAATCTAATCCAATTCCCGTGGAAACATTTTACAATTTTACAAATCAAAAACGTGGTTTTCAAACTTATATTATTCTAGAACATAACGATCGAATTCTATGTACTCATCCAATGAATGTGTGAGTAAATGATTTCTAGAAAATGGATTATTTCGTGAAAACGAGAAATGAATGCGAATAAAACGTGCTCTCATCAAAGAATTCCCCAAAGTTTTGTCAGGAATTCCCAAAACTATTCGTTGGAATTACTTGGGCATTCTCTGCTTGCATTGTGTTTTCTCAGCATCCGTGACATAAGGGAAATATTCTAAATTCAGTTTATATTTGCTTCAAATAATTGCAAATAAATTTGGTCTCCTGGTTTAGTTTTTAAAATTTGCTTGCAAATCTTAAATATTTCAGAAAAAATCTTCTTACTAACTAA
>JAPMOQ010000584.1:32854-47422 GCA_026543055.1 Argiope trifasciata | reverse complement strand
CTTTAGCAATGTGGTCGATAACCAGTGTTTTTAACGTAGTCGGATACTTTAAAAACCACAGGCACGTCGGTTTTCTGTAAAGGGATTTCTTCCACCCTTCCCCCAAAGAAAAATAATACAAATAATCAAAATGAAAGTAAAATGTGCACAAAAATGAAGTTTGTAAGGTAATCGATATTTCTTTCAGTCCGGACAAGTGTGTGCTGTTATTATTATTTACTTCCAAAGACTTCTCAGACGATATATATATATTTTTCGCAAGCATTTCATTCTTATCCCGGAAGCGCTAATGTTCGGCATTGAAAGCAAATAAAAAAAATAGGATAATTTAAGTTTTGAGAGAATTGAAGTTAAAGACAAATTTTAGCTGAAAAAGCATGTGACCCTGAAATATAGGCCAGGCCTTTCTTTTGCTAGAAAAGATAAACTGCTGTGCAATGAGGAAAGTCTGAACTACAAGAAATAACGATACAAAAAAAATTTAGCAATGTGATCGATATAACCAGTGTTTTAACGTAGTCGGATACCTTAAAAAATCATTTAACAAGGAGGTCGATAATCAGTGTTTTTAACGAAGTCGGATACCTTAAAAACCATTTAGCAGTGTGGTCGATAACTAGTGTTTCTAACATAGTCGGATACCTTAAAAAACATTTAGCAATGTGATCGATATAACCAGTGTTTTTAACGTAGTCGGATACCTTAAAAATCATTTAACATTGTGGTCGATAACCAGTATTTTTTACGAAGTCAGATACCTTAAAAACCATTTAGCAATGTGGTCGATAACTAGTGTTTCTAACATAGTCGGATACCTTAAAAAACATTTAACAATGTGATAGATAACTTGTGTTTTTAATGTAGTCGGATACCTTAAAATATCATTTAGCAAAGTGGTTGATAACCAGTGTTTTTAACGTAGTCGGATACCTTAAAAACAACAGGCACGTGCTGTTTTCAGTAGTGGGGTTTCCTCTCCCCCACAAAAAGCACAAATAAGCAAAATGGAAGTAAGCTGTGCACAAAAATGAAGTGTGCCAGGTAATCGATATTTCCTTCAGTCCGGACAAGTGGTGCCGTTATTATTATTTACTCCCAAAGACTTCTCAGACGATATTTTTTTTTCACAAGCAATTCATTCTTATTCCGGAGGCGTTTCTGTTTCTGCAAATAAAACTTTCTCGCTTTTAAACTTTTAATCTCACGCGAGATTTCCCGAACAGATGTGGAGAAAATAGAAAGTTTCATTTCGAAACGCTTATGTAGAAAAATAAAATATTATTGAAGTGGGTGACTTTATAAGATAATTTTGAGAGCATTTTTTCCCTTTTCAATCAATTGATAAGAAATATACAAAAAGGTAAGAAAGGCATAAAAGTTTGTAGTTTTTAAAAAAAGCAGCTGAAAAAGGTTTTTTTACAATAATTTTCAATTGTGGCCAACTATTGTATGAGAACTCAATATAAATAAATAGCAAATGATTCAAAATATTAATTTCATGTGCCTAAAGTATATGAGTTTACCAAACATCAATCTATATATATTAACTAATCTAATTGATTATTGGAAGTTAATTCTTCCTTTAACTAATGATAGCAGGTTGCATCAATTAACGAATCTCTCCTCTAATTAAATGAATAAGCAGGTGGCAAAAATACCAACTTATAAAACGTTTTTCAAAACAATTATTTAACTTTTTAGTATTTACTTCTATCAGTCAGTACTTTATACTATTTTATTTATTATTTTATAAAGAACATAGTGGAAAACATTTTTAATATAACAATTTCACATAACTGTAACTTCGGTTTTTTTTCAATGTAAGATTTCACGTAGTGTGTTTACAATTGAATTAGTAAAAACAATTGTATGAGGCCCTTTTATTGAGATAACAAGTTTTCTACATCAATAATTCAAACCAATAAGCATTTCTCATTGACTAGCCAATAATTTATTTCAAAATAAGTTAATCAATACTTCTCAAATGAAAGGACAATGTCAACAACAGACTTTGAAAATTCTATAGAAAGTGGCTGTTTTAATCTCGATAAGCAGCTTTTGGTGACCATATTCGTGAATATTATTGAACTTTTAGGCTGTTAAATGTACAATATTAATTGCATTTAGAAAAAAATTTCGTCTTGTTATATTTCACAAAAAAACATGAATTTAATCGAATTAATCAAATTAAAATTTGAAAAGTATACATATTAGGAAATTAAAATGGGAATGAAAACTCTACTAAAGAGTTATTGATTATTAAAAGCACCTGACTGAATGTTTTGAAGGATGAGTTTGAAGGATAGCATAGAAATTTGAAATCATATTACAGATAGAAAATATTTTTAAATTGATATACAAAACTGTAAGCAAATTAAATCGGTTTCATTAAATTGTTTTTAAACATTAAGATAATACAAAGAATAAACTATAATTTAATTTGTTTGGAAGATATAAATATCAATATCTGTTGACAAGTCGTAAGTAACGATTATCCATATGACGATAGTTAAACTTAAATATACACTTGATTCAACTCCTTGTTTGAAGCACATGTTTTGATTTCTTTTACATCTTCTTTCCTCTTACACTATTTAATTAAACGATGACCTGTCACCAGAAAATTATTAAAAAATAAAATAAATTTCTGTTTTATAGCTCTGTTTGTTAGCTTAATGAAGCTTTGATTTCAGTGCAGCTGTTAAATTCATATGAAAGTTTCTTTAAACATGATTGTCATTTGGCAGTTATAAAAGGGAATTCTGTGCCACGCATGTTAGCAGCTTTTTATATACTACCCCCTTTGGTGATCAGTTTTTTGCCTAGATTATTAATTTATTAAAATTATTAATATGGGATTACTTTCTTTAAAAGACATGTCATCTAGTTATTTAATATCACTAAAACATGCCAATTAAAATAGTTTACTACAACTTACAAAGCTTATATATTACGTAACAAAAGTTTAAATGAAAATCCTACTGCTGAATGAATGATTGGCAAAAGCATGTATTTGAATGTTTTGATGGAATTTTTGAATAACGTAAAAACATTGCTTCCAATAGTGTGTCAAAATTGAATAAAAAATATTATTAAATTTAAATGAAAAATTGTACGGAAATCAAATTTATGTCATTAAAAAGGTAATTATTTCAGTTTTAAAACAAAACCGAAAGAATACTTTTTCTAAGATAATTGTTTTGTAAGATATAAGTATCCATTTTTAAAGAAAAGTAATAGTTTTTAAGCCAAGACATAAAATTAATATACGGGCGCAAAAGTTGAAAAGTGTTTGAGCAATATATCGCCAAATATAATCGTGACAATTTTTGATTCCAATTTTAAAAGACTTTTATTACCATTTCTGGTTTATGCTCAGGATTGCAGACTTTTAGGGAGTTTTTAGACGATTGGCACGATTTTAATATGGTCGACAAGAAATCGCACACATTAATCTTAAATCTTAATACGATTACTTATCTGACAACGGTTAAGCCTACTTTTGCTCTTGATTGATTTCTTTTGTTTAAGATATCCGATTACGTCGAAAACATTGGTTTAGACCACCTTGGAGAAATTTTTTTATTGTTATTTCTTGTAACTCCAAATTTCTCTCTTTCTAAAGCAACTTATCTTTTCTTGGAATAGGAAGGCCTGACGCCATCTAGGGGCCTTTTAAGCAAAACATATTTTTACAGCAAAAATTTGTCTTTTTATTTTCTCAAAACTTTAATTTTCATTAAGTTTCTGCACCGCTAACATGATGTCCAAAAAATTAATAGAGGTATTTGCATAAAAATTTCAGCTTGGGCTTCAAATTATATGGGCAATGAAATGAACCAAAAGTTTTAATGTCGGTGAAGAACCTTTTCAGTTATAGCTATTTTTATAAAAATTAAGTTGTGAATTTACGGAAAAAACGCATATATACGTATATTTTTAAACTTCTTTGAATCTCAATTTTTTTTCTTAGAATATGGTTCATTTCATTCATTATTATATTCTATAACTTGTGTATAAAGAAAAAAAGAATTGTTACATTACAATTTTGTGTAATGTGTTAACTGTCTTGGATAAATTTCATTAAAATTTTCTATAAATTTTACTTTTTCACAAAGCATATTATATTTTCAAATAATATTGTTGTATTTATAGTATTTTGTACTATAACTGATGATATATCAAAGAACCATAGTTTTAAATAGAAAAAAAAATTCACAAAATAATTTCTATAAAATTTCTACTACTTATTACTTGCAGTAACGAGATGTTTATAAGTATATTAAAATTATCTAATATATAAAAAATATTTTCGAATCTATTTACCGCATCTATTAACCATGGATTGATCGCCAAATAACTCGCCAAGGGGACACAACAGGTTAAGTAAAGAGGCTAAATTCAAGCTAGACGTTAGTATTTCGTTGCTATTGTACGTAAATGCAATGTGAGTTTTTCTCTGAGGTAATTTTTTTTATTAGAGAGCGTGTCAGAAAGTTTTAGGGGAACCAATCCTAGAGGTTCGAGATTTTAACTAACGTTTAGTACAATTTTAGCATTTTTTGCAGTAACTTACGAAAATATTATAGTACAAATAATTTTGCACAACTAAGTTTTAAAAAATATTAAAAATGTTATGGAATAAAAATGAATCAGAAACTCGTTTATCCCAAAGATGAGTATCATTGCAAATTTCTGACACAAGTAATCTAGCATTTGTTGCTGAAATTGTCATGAATTCTTGGAACAGAGTCCGAAGTATTCCTACACATCTGCCTTTAACAAGTAAATTGAATCAAAGCTTGATTCAATAAGCCGCTCCAAAATGCAACGAAGAATTTCATTACGATCTTCGGAACATGGGGCGTTTAACAATCAGTCCACTTGCGCCTGTAAACTTCAGAACAAATTACCCGCCCTCGAAACTGAAGCGTCGATTTCTCTCCTCCCGTTCTATTGTTCTCGTATTAAATTTGGAATGTTTGGTCCGCACACCGCATTCCGAACATGATGGTCCGAAATTTATTAAGTGAATAGAACGCGGATTCGAATGATATGTAAGGGAAAATGTTAGTGTGAGTGAAACTGTGTTATAGAAATGAAATAATTCTGAAATTTAACAGAATAACGTAATTAAAAATGAAAAATATAAAGTAACATTAACCTCAATTGCTGGTACACTTTTATGTAATAATGTTTTTAAGGGAAACATCTATATGCATGACATTTGATACATTCTATCTCTATATATAAAACGTTAAAATGCGTGATACATAAATCGCTCTTATTACTTATTGATGAATGGCAACAGTCAAATATATAAATAAATCACTTGCCGTACGAATTTTCATAGAATTTATCTGAGATACTTTACTACAGCACTTAATTCAAATGTTTCGTTCAGTTAAAATGCGTGGTTCATAAATCGCTCTTATTACGTATTGACGAATGGCAACAAGTAGTCTCTTATATAAAAATGAATTATTGTTTATTCGTTCGTAATGAGCTGCCGTACTATTCAATTGATTTCTATTCAACTTGGTCAACTCATTGCTTGCACCTGTGCGAATGTTATAGGCAGAATACAATTATCATTTCTATGATAATTGTGAGCTTTACAATTCTAATATAAACACAAATATAATACATAAAAATGAATATTTGTAGAATAGAATAATAGAAATAGAATAAATAACTCCAGAACAAATTACCCGCCCTCGAAACTGAAGCGCCGATTTCTCTCCTCCCGTTCTATTTTTCTCATTGTATTAAATTTGGAATGTTTGGTCCGCACACCGCATTCCGAACGTGATGGTTCGATATTTATTAAGTGAATAGAACGCGGATTCGAATGACATGGAAGGGAAAATGTTAGTTTGAGTGAAATTATGCCATACTAATGGAATAATTTTGAGCATTAATTGAATAAAGTAATTTAAAATGAAAAATTTAAAGCAACATTGTCTCAATTGATGGAACACTTTTATATAATAATGTCTTTAAGGGAAGTATTTATATGATTTATTATTATTTGATATATTCGATCTCTATATATAAAAAGCTAAAATGTGTGGGATATAAATCGCTCTTACTACTTATTGACGAATGGCAACAGTCAAATATGTAAATAAACCACTTGCCGTGGATTCGAATGACAGATAAAGGAATATGTTAGTTTGAGGGAAACTGTGTTATAGGGAATGTAATCATTTTGAGTATTAACAGAATAATGTAATTTAAAATGAAAAATATAAAGCAACATTCCCTCAATTGCTAGTATATTTTTATATAGTAATGTTTTAAAGGCAAGCATCTATATACATGACATTTGATACATATCGCTCTTATTACTTATTGACCAATGACAACAGTCAGATATGTAAATAAATCATTTGCCGTAGGAACGTTTCAGAGAATTTCCCTCAGAGAGTTTACAGCTGTACTTTATTAAATTGTTTAGTTCAGTTAAAATGTGTGGTTCATAAATCGCTCTTATTACGTATTGACGAATGGCAACAAATAGTATCTTATATAAAAATGAATTTTGTGTTTCATTCGTTATGCGCAGCCGTACTATTCAATTGATTTCTATGCAATTTGGTCAACTCATTGCTTGCACCTGAGTGAAGGTTATAGGCAGAATACAGTTATCATATCAAAAGATAATTGTAAGCTTTACAATTCTAAAAGACTACACAAATCTAATACATAAAAATGAACATTTGTTAGTAGAATAGAAGAATCATAAAAATAGAATACATGCTATTTATGCTTCTCCTTTATACATCATTCCATTTTATTGAATGTATTCATTGCCGACAAGAAAATAAATATCATTCTTAATCAAACAAGATAACTATATCAAATGCCAAACAATATTTCTAATATTATTTCTTCTGCAGCAACAACAACGAGTCGGGTACCAGCTAGTTAGTAAAGAATTCTATTTCTGTACAACATATGTTAACATTTTATATACAGATATATACATTTTTGATTCACCACTTTCCGACATGCGTAGTATTACCATGAACAGAAACTTGAACCAGGAACTCTTTTATCCCAAAGACGAGTATCATTGCAAATGTCTGACGCAAGTAATCTGGCATTTGTTGCAGAAATCGTCACGAATTCTTTGAAAAGAGTCCGAAGTATTCCTACACACCTGCCTTTAACAAGTAAATTGGAGCAAAACTTGATTCAATAAACCTCTCCAACGAAGAATTTCATTACAATCTTCGGAACACGGGACGTTTAACAATCAGTCCACTTGCGCCTGTAAACTTCAGAACAAATTACCTGCCCTCTAAACTGAAGCGTCGATTTCTCTCCTCCCGTTATATTGTTCTCATTGTATTAAATTTGGAATGTTTGGTCCTTCCACCGCATTCCGAACATGATGGTCCGAAATTTATTAAGTGACTAGTACGCGGATTCGAATGACATGGAAGGGAAAATGTTAGTTTGAGGGAAACTGCGTTATAGGAATGGAATAATTTTGAGCTTTAACAGAATAATGTAATTAAGAATGGAAATACTAAAGCAAGATTGCCTCAGTAGGTTGTACACTTTTATATAATAATGCCTGTAGGGGCAGTATCTATATACATGACATTTGATACATTCTATCTTTATATATAAAAAGCTAAAATGCGTGGCATATAAATCGCTCTTATTACTTATTGAGGAATGGCCACAGTCAAGTATGTAAATAAATCACTTGCCGTTCAAACGTTACAGAACATTTCACTCTAAGATTTTAAAGCTATACATAATTCAGGTGTTTCATTTAGTCAAAATGCGTGGCACATAAAGTCTATATTTTATTACACTTATTTATGGAAAATGATGTCCGTATCTTTTAAAAATATTTTCACTCTGATATAAATTCGTGGTATTTCCAATTTCTTCTTGCATACTCTTTAGCAACGGGGTTTTTTCTTATCACCTACCTTTGACCCCTGAGGCGGGTACCTCATAAGTGAGGATGAGATCCTTTAGGTATGGTGGTTGGATCTCGCCAATCCGAAGAGTACACTAATAAGTTTTGGTCTGACCCTTACATCGATGACGGGACGTATTCTCTTTCTGGAGGGTTGTACCGGTGATGACCATTAGGACTCTTCCACAGTTCAGGCCAGTTTTGCTATTGAGGTGATCCGGTCATTCAGCATTTGCGTGGTTAATCCGTGTGCCTTCGTGGCAGGGTAGAAGGTCAGTAGTACGATTTATCTAGCTCAAAAAAATTATTGATCTTGCATGACATTGAAGTACAATTGTTATGAAATATTAACTTTTGACGTAGTTGCAGTTTTTAATGAATCAATGATGTGCATTTCACAAGTTTTTTGTATCGCTGGCATGCAGTTAATAGTATCAGAAAATCTCTGTCCACAGTTAATAGCATCAAATTTCGGGTTTAAATGCGTTTTTTCGAGCTTTTTGATAGCAAAATCACATACCAATTTTGATGTACTGAAATTACTGGGTTTTTGAGTTAGATGTTTCTGAAAATACAGACTGACAGACGGTCAACCCTTTGCCCTATTTCACTCAAAACTTGTAAGGTGTTATCTTCTATAGATGTTAAATCTAAATACCGAATGTTATTTTTATAACTTTAATAATTTTGTTAATAACATGTTAATTTTTATTCAAACCACAAGACAAATAGAACTTACTCGCATGGATTTTGTTCAGAATTTGACAGAAATTTGCAAATTTGACGTAAAGACTGTACTCCAAACTTTATCCGTTTAGTTGAAAATCTTTTTGTACGATCTTTGTCGAAAACAAAGATATAGATGGGTAAAGTCAGTGACTGAAATTGATTTGGAGAAGCCAGAAAATCCAATTAGTCAACACTTCTAAGTGCTGAATTTTATTCATCTAATTCCCTTCATTATGTAAATATCATGTGAGTTTATATTCGAACCACCGGATAAAAAAACTTCCACGGAAAGGATTGTGCTCAGAATTAGACAGAAATGTACAATCTTGGTGTAAAGATTACACACCAAATTTTATCCATTTAGTTCAAAATCTTTTTATGCTTTGTTACAAAAAAAGATGTCTAGACGACGAAAGCCAGTGACAGAAATTTATTTTGGGTTGACAGAAAATTCGATTAGTCAAAACTTCGAATTCGAATTTTGATAATTACGATTTCCTTTAAAAATTTTTTTGTTTATAACACATATTGTATTGCATGTGTATTGTATTGAGTATTGGAATACGTGATGATAGTGCTTTACCCTCTGCTGTATTGAAATGAAAATATATATCTTTCCAAGAAATGTTTTGAAAAGTAGAAGAATTGATTTCATTCTTTTTCTTCATGACTTCATTTAAAATAATCTTTTATTACCTTTAGAAATGATTTAGAAAAAGCTGTTTATTCTAAAAAAAAGCAATGTTCAGAATCCATTAAAAGCGGCTCAAAAGGTTTTAAAAGAAATCAATGTTTATATATTTTTAGAAGTATTCATTGAAGTTTCAAAAATGATTTATTGCCTCATATTGGTAATGAATTCCTAGAACGTAATTCTTTTAAATCGATATTTCTTCAACTGAACCTAATTTTACTAAAAAATTATCAAAGCTTTGTGTTGCCAAAATAGTTGAATGAAATTGACGCTATTTAAAGAACAATCCCATCTTTGAGATTGAGTTTTGGTAAATAAAAAAATCGATAAAAAGGCTCATTTTTTCTTTCAAAACGAAAATGATGATTGATGATTTATTGAGTTTTTTAAGCAATTGTGTTTTTCTTCTTTTGATCTGTAAAATTTTTACTAAAATTTATTTGGCAAGACATTTTTATTCTGTTGAGACAGATATATTGATTATTTCTAAATTCATTGATAAAAGGGAAATTATACAAAAATGATTCATATGCAGTATAATATTTAATTTCCATGCTCTTTTTTAAAAATTATCTATTTCTATTTGGTACGATGTTTCGAATATGATTTATAAATTAATAATTTGATATGGGTTATAATATTTAATTTCGAATGCAGCTTATAATATTAACTTATAACTGAAAATGTTATAGGGATATGTAAAAAGTATAGATCTGAAAAGCCGAAGGCTCGCAAATTGATTTTTTTAAATGAAATAATTGATAGAATCTCTCTTTGATAAGAAATACATACATTTTGAATTTTTCAAACCTTTTGCTATCAAGATCTATTTACAGTATATATTTTAAATCTCACGTAAGTAAACTTAAAATTTAAATATATTGTGCACGTAAACATTTTGATGTGACCAGTAAAATGTGCTTCGAAATCCCAGAAAACGTAGAACAGGGAAATATTTAAGTGGTATGTTCTACTTCAAATATTAGTTTTACTTTGGAAAACAAATCTCCTTTACTTAAGATTAAACTTTCAGTTATTTTTGTTGTCAAAACCTTTGTAGTTTCTTGAATGTGTGGAAACCCACATACAAGTAAGAGGTTTGGCCTAAAGTTTATAACTTAAATTCTCCGAAATTGAAGCCGAGACTTTATCTCCAGATCATACTGATACGTCTAAGTCACGGAAATTGACAGAGAGCCATTTTGTCATTTACGAGTTTCCATAAAATACCTAAGTTTGGCAAGAAAATAGATTAAAACAGATTGTAAAATCTGTTAAAGAAATTGGCAACATTTGTACTAAAAAAAGGTTCTTTCAATTTTAATCTAATAAAATAGGGAACATTTTACTGATTAAAGAAATTTATAATTCGTTTTATTTGAAATGTCGAAAGTTTGCGATTTATCCTTTTACAATGAATTTTTTAGGTTTGAAAATGCTAAAATTTATAAATTATCTATTAACAATGTTTTTCATAAGATTGAAAAGTTGAAAGGTTTTAATTTATCCTTTGACAGCATATTATTTACCAGATGTTCGATTCAGAGGTAAAGTTACAATAGTTAAGCAAATACTTTATAAACTCATAGAAAAATATGTCTGATAAGATAAACATGTCTTTATTTTTTCTGTGCAATTATATTAATCTCCAGAGGTTATTTATGATAATGTCATACCTTTTTAGATTTTTGAAGGTACATGACAGATATTATTTTTAAATCATATTATTAGTATATTTAAATGAAAATTCGTTCAATGCAATTATTTTTCCTATGCTTATAAAATGTAATAATTTTTGAATGATTTTACGTAGTTTCTTGTTTGTGTTTAACGATTTGTAGTTTTGATTTTGAAAACAATCGTATTGCAGTAAATTTTCAATTTTCTATAAAAAAATCAGTATACTACTTCTTTATGATTTCAGAAAAAAACATTTCGTTATATAATGTCCTAACATTTTTATCAGATGTTGTGAATTTACAATTAAAATTTTATCAATTTTAAACGTCGAGAACTTCTTAGTTTTTATTTTGAAAACTATTGTATGGCAGTAAATTTTCAATTTTCTATAAAAATAACAACACATTTTTTAAGAAACCAACATTTTTATACTTTATAATTTTAGAAAAACATTTCTTTTTATAATGTTCTAACTTTTCTTATGAGATGTCATCAATTTACAATTAAAATTTTATCAATTTTCAAAGTCGAGAACGTCTTACTTCTTGCTTACCAATTTTAAAACTATCGTATCGCAGTACATTTCCGTTTCTCAATAAAAAATAACAACAAATGTTTTAAGAAACAAACATTTTTTCTATTTCTTTATAATTTTAGAAAAACATTTCAATATATAATGCCCTTACCATTTATTATCAGTTGTTATCAATTTACAATTAAAATTTATCAATTTTCAAAGTCGAGAACGTCTTATGTCTTACTTCTTGCTTACTGATTTGTTGTTTTGGTTTTGAAAACAACTGTATCGCAGAAAATTTTCGATTTTCAATAAAAATAACAATAAATGTTTTAAGAAACAAACATTTTTCTACTTAATTATAATTTTAGAAAAACATTTCTTTCTATAATGCCTTAACTTAATCAAATGTTAGCAATTTACAATTAAAATTTTATCAATTTTCAAAGTCGAGAACATTTTACTTCTTGCTTACTGATTTGTAGTTTTGATTTTGGAAACAATCGTATCGCAGTAATTTTTCGATTTTCAATAAAAAATAACAACAAATGTTTTAAGAAACAAACATTTCCTACTTCTTAATAATTTTAGAAAAACATTTCGTTTTATAATGTCCTAATTTTTTTTTATCAGATGTTATCAATTTCCAATTAAAATTTTATCAATTTTAAACGTCGAGAACTTACCGATTTGGAGTTTTGATTTTGAAAACTATCGTATAGCAGTAAATTTTCGATTTTCAATAAAAAATAACCACAAATGTTTTAACAAACAAACATTTTTATACTTTACAATTTTAGAAAAACATTTCTTTCTATAGTGTCCTTACTTTTTTTATCAGCTTTTATCAATTTACAATTAAAATTTTATCAACTTTCAAAGTCGAGAACTTCTTACTCTAGCTTTCCAGACATTGAATTAGAAACAGCAGATTGAAAAGATTCCAGGAAAAAAAATTAAAATCCGCCCATGTACAAATTTCATTTCGACAAAGAGAACTACATCAAAGTAAACTGAAACGAGGGGGGGAGGGGGATTGAATCCAAATGTATCAAGTGTCAACTCGTTCTACAAATGAATAAATCCGTTTAAAAGTTCCAAAATGATCCCCCACTTCATTTTCTTCTTCATTTGAGGGAAAAGTTGTGAAAAATAAAACGTCGCCATCTTTCAAATCGATTTTTTTCTTCTTCTCTGGCATCTTCATAAATTTAATAACAGCGCTGGATTTCGTTTCAAAGTTTTATCTGCTTATGAGGAAATTTGAGGTGACAAACTTTTGGTACCGAATAAGGAATTGAATAGGGGAAAAAAAGGATATGTAGCTAAAAGGGAGAAAAATTATCAACTTTTTCTTATCTTATTCTTATTTTTTTTTTCCTTTTTCGGTAGAAAATGAAGAGAATCACGAACTAATGCAGAATGAAATGACAGACAGGAAAGCAGCCATTTCTAACCACAGTACTTGCCTTGATAGGAAAAATATTCTTCTTTTAAGAAATTGACATCAGTTTTAAAGCATATATATGTCAAAGAATGCAATGTAAATGAAATTGACAGCTTTATATTTAAACATATTCGGATATTATGAAGAAAAATAACTGAATAAGATAATATTTATAATACATATAGTTACGGATACTATCAGGGGCCACGGTAGCTTGGTTGGTAGAGCGTCCGTCTCGTAATCGAAAGTAGCGAATTCTGTCCTCGTCTCGGCCAAAGACTACATTGTGGGCTCATGGCAGTTTCGGCAAGTTAAATAGGTCCTTGAAGTTCCTTACAAATTATACCTCTGGGGGTACTGAATCAGAGATGAGTCGGTCTCTGATTTAGATCTAAATTCTGACTTGCGGATGGATGAATGAGTTCGACCACTCCCTCAAAAGGATTGTGTCGTATGTGTCAGAGCAAAGTCGTACTTTCACCTTAAGGGTGCTCGTTCACAACGAAAGGCGCACGTTTCTGCCTTCATTCTGAAGAGCTGCTTCTCATTCGGGCTTGGGATGACCAAGTGGCATTAAATCGACCCGACTCAATTCTTCATACTCTTTTAAGAAATATTTACAAAATATTAATTTCCTTAAATAATATATAGCAGATATATAGTATAGCAGAAATATTATAAATCCATCTTAATCATAAAAGGTAGAGTTAATGGATTGATACCCCTTGTATGCGAGATAATGCCTGGGAACTTTCAAAATATCATTTAGCACTTTTTCTGCAGCTATAAACGGTCCACATCCAATTTTCATCCCTAGCCAGCTGTAATGATCTCGTAAATTAAGCATTAGTATAATGCATTTTAATACTGAACATCTTTCCAGGTGTTTCGGCCCGGCTAATGATCGAGCGATGATCTTTAAAAGCTTTTAAAGCTTTCTGGGGGCATCATTTGTTTGCGTCGTAACAATTTCTGGAATTTTATTATGGAATTGATTTACAATGATTCTGTCGGGTGTTATAATTCTTCATCTGCTAAAGTTGGAATTGTTATAAAATCTTAAACTAGAATGACCATTTGTTGATATGTAGATAACTCTAAAGAATATGTTGAATCAAATAAATTAAACTTCAATGAACTTGGACTCTTTGTTTAAGATTGCATGATAGATTTAGATAAAGAGTATAGACAACTGTTAATTAATTTAATAAAGCCGATTTTCAATGTCAACATTATAAGAATGCTAAAACTGTTATTTGTTTAATTATTTTCTATTTTGATTTTTTTCTTTATAACCATTCTACAAATCAAAATTCATTTTTATAAATATTAAATATTAGGATGCTAAATATATGTATAATAAAATAAATAATATTATATTTTTAAATCAATTCCTTAATCATTCTTTTCTAAAACTGTTCCAAAAATCCAAAAAAAATTGCTAAAATTATTATTAGAATAATTATTTCCTTATTATTATTTTTTTAACTTATAACTGCTCTATAAATTAAAATTCACTTTTATAAATATAAAATATTAGGAAACTAAATATATATCAT
>JAPMOQ010000584.1:8470-27217 GCA_026543055.1 Argiope trifasciata | reverse complement strand
ATTAGTGTTTAGTATCATTAGTATCATATATTAGTGTTTAGTATCATTAGTATCATATATTAGTGTTTAGTATCATTAGTATCATATATTAGTGCTTAGTATAGATAGTTACATCAATGGAACCATTGACTTTGCATGCCCTTTGAAAGATTAATTAAGTCTTTTTTACAGTCTGTTGTTTTAAGTTTCAAGACGACTCTAGATACTTTTTTGTTAGTTGCCTTCTAAATTTACTTTTTATTATATTCATGCAAGAGAACGCTTTCTCACATGAATATATCGACACGAAGATCGTCAGCACTCCATATGCCAATTTATTCCCCTCACTATAGCATTCTGGAAGACTATTCCATGTGTCGAACATGAGGGCCTCAACTTTCTTTTAGAGATGCCCACTTGTGCTGCGCGATGTGCATGCGTTTCTGAAAATCCAATTCTTCAAGCTCGCTATTGAGTTCTGTGAACTTGATACTCCACAAGTCTTGGGTCTTCAAATCTAACGGTGGATGTTATGGTGAGGATGAAAAATAAACATGGTCACGTCTCTACGATAAAAGCAGGGCCGCGGTGGCCTGGTGGTAAGGTCTCGACTTCGGAACCGGAGGGTTTCAGGTTCGAGACTCGATTCCACCGAAGAACCTTCGTGTGAGGGGGGTCTCTTACACGTTAAATATGTCAGGCTTAACGTCCTCCCGTTGGTGTGGTGTGGTGTGGAGAGGGGGTGCCAGTTCAGGTGTCGTCCTCGTCATCTGATCTTGGTTCAAAATGACGAGGTCCGTCCCAAAATAGCCCTCGTGTTGCTTTAAACGGGACGTTAATATAACTAAACTAAACTACGAAAAAAGCAATAGTTTATATTTATCTCATTGCGGTTGTGCTAATGGCAGTGATTTGTAATTAACGATTATGTTAATAGAAGCTGATGAGAGATTAGGCATTGAAAAAGTTTATTTCCTTATTTTTTAAGGGTTTTGACCAGGAAGTGTTAATTTTTCGTATGGAACTGGAGAGCTACAGGTTGTCAAGCCCTGTTTTAGATCAATGCAATGAGTACAAAAAGGGATAAACTATGAAGATAAAATTTACAACATAGACTTAATATTTATAATGTAGATCCCTATCAAATTTGGAATGGAATCCATTAAGTTGTAGATTGTTTGTTGTTCTTTATTTGTTGGCAGTAATTCAAAAGCATGAAGTAAATTAAATTTGTTTCCCTAATCTAAGCAATTAAAGAGCAGATTCTCATCAAATTTTGAACCATACTGTCCACCTTTCATATCGTACTTTCGCGTGCATGCTAGTGGAAATATTCAAAATGCAGAATGACATGCATTAATGAACTTTGGTAAGAAATCTTACAATTGTTGTTCTATGTCACGTTTTGGTTTTCATCGGTGAGGAAACTCTCCTTGTATTTCTGTTTTCAGAAACTATTAATGTCATGGTAAGAATTAATGATTTAAAAAAATCTCAAAATAACATACATTAGATTAGATTCAAGACAAATATCTGTATTTCAAAATCTTCAATACCATAGAAATCGTTTACGACCTTGCCGAAGATTCGCAATTTTTTTCAGAGAAAGAGCAATAACACCTTTACTAGAGAGTAGCGAGGAAGTTTCAAGAAGGCAACTCCCACTAGTTGCAATATGAGCTTTCATAACATTAGGTTAGATTCAGGACAATCTGTATTTCAAACTCTTCAATACCATAGAAAGCGTTTACGACCTTGCCGAAGATTTCCAATTTTTTTCAGAGAAAAGGGAATAGCACCTTCAGTAGAGAGTAGCGAGAAAGTTTTAAAAAGACAAATCCCACTAGTTACAATATGAGCTTTCTTGACATTATATTAGATTCAGGACAATCTGTATTTCGGAATCTTCAATACCACATAAAGCATTTACGGTCTTGCCGAAGATTCGCAATTTTTTTCAGACAAAACAGGAATAACAACTTTAGAAGAGAGAAGCGAGAAAAATTTTAAGAAGACAACTTCCATTAATTACAGTATGAGCTTTCATGACATTCATTGCTACTATACAATGAGACATTCTTTCGCGATAGTCTAATTACTACCTGAAGATATTTCAAAGCATCAGTCTATAACAACCTGATTAAGTCGTGGCAACTTGACTGAATTAACTTTGTCCGAATTGTAAAACTGCAACCAGGAATTTAATTAAAGTCCTCTGCAGCAACGAGAATTTCACAATCTGTTCTCTTCTCGTATCCAAACTTCGAAATAAATTATTCTCTTCGAAACTTGAAACACCAAATTTGCTCTATTGTAAAAGGATTGCGTCACTGCCCCTTGCATTAAGTCTGGAAAGGTAACTCCCTCTTTGGAATTTCATATTCTTAATCAGAATTTCGAATTTAATAACTGAATAGCATTCGTCTTCTCTGTTAGGAAGGCGAAACGTTTGA
Organism: Argiope trifasciata; assembly: GCA_026543055.1. NCBI lineage: Eukaryota > Metazoa > Arthropoda > Arachnida > Araneae > Araneidae > Argiope > Argiope trifasciata. Next base: position 24,785 of record JAPMOQ010000584.1, on the reverse strand, counting down.
ATAGATGATGATCATCAAAATTAAACAGTTTCCAACACAAAACTACAGTTATTTATCAAGACTGTCGGGAATGTTTTCTCCCCAACTTTCTAATGTACTAATACATTTTGGTACAATAGTACAGCATGCAGGGGTGTATGTATTACTTGGTACAATTGTATTACCATTTTCAAGACCGTCGGGGATATTTTCTCCCCAACTTTCTAGTGTACTAATACATTTCGGTATAATTGTACTACATACAGGGGTGTATGTAGTATTTGGTAAAATTGTACTGCATACAGGGGTGTATGTAGTATTTGGTAAAATTGTACTACATATAGGGGTGTATGTAGTATTTGGTAAAGTTGTATTACATACAGGGGTAGATTTGGGGTTTCATTTTTTTCTTGATTTCCTCTAAACTTGATACAATTCTATAATATCACCCATAGTACAAAATTTTGCTATGAATTTGTAATGTTGCTTCCCAATAAGAGGTACTATCTGATAGATGCTAAACGGTTGATGGATTCATGGCTTGGTGACAAAACAACCGTATAGTATAGAATTTAGCGACATATATTTTAGAATCAAAAGAAATCTTGGCGTAAGAAATACTATGACTCAAATTATGCCTATCATTCGAGAAATTTCTTTGACTAACATAGGAAGCTATGAAAAACCAAGGAGATCGAATTTAATTGAGTCAGTTGAGTCTAACTCAATAGAGTTTTGAGTCGAAAATTTAGGATTTCGCTGAACTTAGAGTCAGGTATTGAAGCAGCATCGAATCAAATGCTGAGTCATTTATTCAAATCAGTTGCCAGTGGAATATAGCAATAAATATAGAAGATCCGTAGATGTTTGAGAGACACGAATAGTCATGTGAAGTCTTTTTTCCTGCGGACTTGTTTCTCTGCTTTGTGCTATCCGTGTACTTTATTACCTATTTGCTGTTAGTGGCTGTTGATTATAGCAAATGTTGTTCTTGTGTACAATTCGGCTGCGTTTCGTTGCCTATGTGTTTGTGTCATTATTGATTAAATTTCTTTATTATTTATTGGGTATTTTTTATTGCTTTAGTGAACTGTGTAAAGTGAATAAACATAAATGATTCATAGATGTTTGAGGGACGTAAATAGGTATGTGAAGCCTCTCTTCCTGCAGACTTTTCTCTTACTGCTTTGTGCTATCCGTGCACTCTATTACCTATTTGTTGTCAGTGAGCTGCAGCTTATTGTAAATGTTATTCTTGTGTATATTTCAGCTGTATTGTGTTGTATATGTGTTCGTGTCAGCATTGAATAAACATCTTTGTTTTTTATTCAGCATTTTTAACACTTTTATTGTACACCTACAACAGCAAACCTTAATTCTTGCAACTTTTTTTTTACTTTACCGAAACAATCTAGAAATACATTTCTTTAAATCGTTGAATTTCTTAGAAATCATTCTTAGAATCAAATGTTTATAGACTCAAATTAACGAAACATCTTTTGCTAATTGAACCCTAAATTTAATATTTCTACATTTATAATGATGAATCTACAAACTTAATTTCATCATTAATCATTTATCTGTTTGATTTAAATGAATATGAATGGAATAATAGAAGACTTTCCACTGATTTGGATTTCTCTAAAAATTTGAACGAAACCTGCAAAATTGGCAAATAGACTTTAAAAAATTTAATGTTTGCAGTAAGTTTCATTTAAGAATTATTGTGTTTTTCTGTCTCTATATGGTTTGAAAAACACAACAATCTAGATTTTCCTGTTTTACTTTGTAATTTCAATGTCGAATTATTTAAAACTAGATTAGGAGTCTCGTTACTGAAAGTCTCGTTTTAAAGTAATACTAGTGTTGCATTGGGATGCGGTTTTAAAACAAACAAATTATGAAACAAATCATGAAAAATTGTGAAATATGAAAATAGTATAATGGATTTTGTAATATGAAACTAAATGAAATCAGATTAAATTATCTTTTATCAAAAGGAAAAAAAAACTATAACGAAACAAAACTAAACCTTCTAGATATTATTGAAACTAATAGCAAAAGATTCAGTGATTTAGAACTGCTATTTATAAAGAAGTTCTAAAGAACGTTCGATTTATTTTGTCACAAAGTCTGAAACTCATAAGCTAATGATTTGTCTGCAATTCCAAAAGGCAGTATATATTTTGTAAAAAGAACTTAAAACTTGAATGGGAGTAAAAAAAAACTGTTCTCATTCGGAGAAAATTTATTCAACTATTATTATTTCTTTTTCGTGGTAACTGCAAAAGATTTCAAGAAATTCATAAAGAGAAACCACAAAAAAAAAATCGTTTTTATTCTGAAAAAGTGAAAAAAAAAGTTTCACTTTCTTAAAGATCCTCATTTATTTTCTTTTGCAGCATTTATTCAAATTTCAAAAAAAGAACATCAAACCATTTATCGACTCATGATAATGACAAATCTTTTCAAAATCGACTCACCGTGTCTTCCCACATTTTCTGAGGCTTAATTCTATGAAAAATGTTCTGTAAAAGCTTTCGATTGTCGTGTCAAAAATGCGGAGTGAAGCTGATGACAAGCCTATTATTTTCTTCCATATTTATTTAATCGAAAATTCAATGAATTGACTTCCTTCAAAAGCGAAAAGTATTGAGATCAACTAAATTGACTTTGAAACAAAGTATTCAGTTTTTGAAGCGATAGTCAGTCGTTTAACGCTTTGCATTCAAAACAAATATTAATATAATATGTTGAAAAAAATTAGGATTATGCAGTACGATAATATGATAACTATTCTTATACCTGCAATAAGATATATGCAATATTTTCATAGGATTTGATTTATTTATTTAGAAGGGAGAATTAGGATACACATGTAATTGTTGTTTTTATATGAATAGTGAACTGATGACTTAAACCAAACGGAATTATCTTTCCAAAACTTTGGGGCCGTGGTGGCCTGGTGGTAAGGTCTCGGCTCTCTTCGATTAGACATATACTTATAAATAACATCAAGGACGTTGAATGGATACCAGTTAATAAATGCATGTCTTGGAGATGAACTTGACCATTTGGCCACAAAAATGGAAGCACACAAACATTAGAAGGTGAAGAGGTCTATAAGGACTCGACTTCTCGAGGCTTTTTCTAGAACATTCGATCATGAATGAAGAAAAAACATCGCGCAATCCGTTAAAATTAATTACTCTTTTTTATCTTATCATTTCTAAGATTGTTTATATATAAGTGTCTCAGCGTATTGGAGCACCTTAGTCTTTCCTTCAAAGATAAGAAAAATTCTTTACCCTTCCCCTTAAAATCCTTGAGTTGACCCCATATTCTTAAGGGGTTAAAACAAAATTGCTCCACTTAGCTGCTGAATATCAAAAAATTATGTGCTCGATAATTATTTGAGACTTCTAAAGAAAACTTCTTTGTTCCCTTTACACATTTAAGTAGGGCCGCGGTGGCCAGGTGTTAAGGTCTCGGCTTCGGAACCAGAGGGTTTCAGATTCGAGACTCGATTCCACTAAAGAACCGTCGTGTGAGGGAGTCTCTTGCACGTTAAATCAGTCTGGCCAAATGTCCTCCGGCTGGTGTGGTGTGGGTGGAGAGGGGGGGGGTGCCAGTTCAGGTGTCGTCCTAGTCATCTGATCGTGGTTCAAAATGACGAGGTCCGTCCCAAAATAAGGACGAGGTCCGTCCCTCGTGTTGCTTTAAACGTGACGTTTATATAACTAAACTAAACTAAACTTTCCAAAACTTTCTCACACACTCTCTAATAAATGTGTCCCCCCTCTCTCCCCTTCACCTTGAAAAAATTATCGTCCCTCTGCCAGACTATGAATGCATGGCATTGGTGTACAAAAAAACAGAAATCTTTGGCATTCTTTTCTGAATCTGATATGTTATTCTTGTTGATTTCTGTGCTATTAATCACTAATATGAAATTAAAAGTATCCGGAAATCGGATTGCGATCAATCTTTTTCCAGCCGATTATAATCAAAATTTGATGCAAAACTAAAATTCTAGTCACAAATTCATATAATAAATTTGAATAATTTGTGATTTATTTTTAAGTTATATAGAAACTAAGTTTATTATGACTAATTTGTCGTTCATTTTAAAATTATATGTCTTTGATAGTACAACCGACAGATGTTCAACAGATGTTCGTTTATTGAATTTGGATTAAGATTTATACAATATAAATATTCATGTAATGGATATTTTCCATAAGACTCTCTTCGTTTTGTAGTTATAGTATTAACGTATATTCAGAGAACTAGACAGACATACATTCCTTGAATGGATTCGGCTCTAAATTTGATAGAAATCTCCCAAACTGGGTATAAATACTATATACCAAATTTTATAAGTCTGACTTAAAGCATCTTTGCATCTTTTTATAAAAGCAACAGATAAGCTTTTTATAAAGCTTTTTTATCTGAACTCATAGAGGCCTAAAATGTGTCGATTCATCAAGTTCTCGAATTCAGAATTTTTGAGGAATACAATACTTTCTTCCTACATCGTATACGAGAAAGTAAAAAGGGAAATCATACTAGTAATATACAACATATTGAGGATTCAATGCATGTGAATGTAAATGAGAAAGCAGACTGGCTTATCTTTGTACTGTAGAAGGAGATGTTGGCTCAGAATAGAACTCGAGACCTTTGGGTCTGAAGTCTAGTAACATAGTCACAGGACAAAAGCAATTGCTCCTTCCCTTAGATGTTATCTGGCTTATTAAGATATCACCACAGACTCACCCTCCAGTGAGCCGGCGAACGATATGCGTCGTTGTTGAGTGGTGATGAAGTGGTTTATTGAGTGAGTGGTGGCTGTAAGTAGCTGCTGTGTCTAAATGCGCTGTACCCATCTTTGATTGGTGAGCGGAGAGCTTTTTAATCACGTCAAGCGTTATGCCCAGCTTGCGTGGATTGTTGCGTCACGTGAGTCGGATGACTTTGGTTGCAGGTAGATGGCGCCACGATAGTTGCATGAAGGTTGAAGGTTCATTGTTAGAGGTCACCATTGTGGAAGGCGATGTTCTCGGAATAGAACCGTAATCTTTGGGTCAGAAGCCTAGTAACATAATCACAGGACAAAAGCAATTGCTCCTTCCCGTAGATGTTATATATCACCACAATACTGTAATAAAAAGAGGTTTGTTACATGTAATATAAAATTTATATTTATATTATAAATACATGAATATCAAAACATTTTTTTCAGACATTTCCTTTCTATAATGAAATAAATGTTCTTAACTTAGTTATTTATGTAAAACTCTTTCTTTAGAAAACATGTCAAAAAAAAGTTCAGCTTTGTTGCATTTCAAAGCAGCATTCACTTGAGTTGAGTTTTGAGCATTCAGTTGAGTTTTTTTTAATTGCCATACACTTAAAATAATTACGTTGTGGATATTTTAAAAAAGAGTTAAGTTTCCTGTTTATTTTAAGAATATATTCTCTTATTCTTTAACGTTGGAATTCAAAGATTTATTCCCTTTCTTTACAAATCTCGTGCAAAAATGTTTCATCTTCGCAAACATCGTTCTCTCAAAAAGGATTGAATAGAAGAAAACGTCGCATAAATCAGTATTAATGTTTCCATTAACTTATATATTTTGCATAATATGTTGTTGAGAAAAAGATGTTGACGAAAAGTTTCTTATTCCGCTCCTGTTATTGAAATTCTATAATTATTTTATTTTGAAAACTAGTTTTTTGTACATATTCAGGGAATATCAATTTGAAGAATTGTGATTCAAGAGACAAACTGTGATGGTAAAAGTTATAGTTTATGAAATGAAATACGTACATGAAGATGTAATTTTTGCCTTTTATTATTCAGCAAATCAAAAATTTAATGTCAATGCCATTAAAATATATTTGGTTAAATTAAATAATTATAATTTATTATTATGATAGATAAATACTGTTTTTACTCAATTATTTTTCATTGAGGGCCAAAAGATGAAATATTTTTTTAGAAAAATAATTTTCTAAGTATAAAAGTAGAATCAATTATTTTCATCTACAGATTAGTCAAAAATAAAGTTCAGAATTTTAATTTAGTTTAGAACGAATGTTAAAAGAAGTAAGGAAAGAACAGTTTATGTACATAAGTGATAATTGGAGCTATTGCAATAACTCGAATAAGTAATAATTTGTAGGTAAACTGTTCCCCCCTAAGTCATATAGGATTTTGCCATGCGCAGTCATGGGGTTTTGTCATAACTCCTATCAACGTAGCTAAAATGTTATTTTCCTTTTGTATTCACTTGCTTTGTTGAAAATATTTACATAATTTAGCATTCAAATTATTTTTTAAAGGATGGTATTTAATCCTTCATTTAAATAAATTTACGTAAATTTATTGACACTACAAAAGAAAGATTCAATACGTACCAATGGAAAAAATAAATGTTTTGAAATAATATTCCTCAACATTTCTTCAGTGAACTTCAAACATTGTCTGTTTAAAAATATGTATGGTTTCTTGATCACATTTCATAACTAAAAATATAAAGCTAATTCAATTTTTTAAATTAAGTAAATATTAATAAGTTTTTACCGGAAGAAGATCGAAGTACATGGTTCCAGTTGATATAATATAACAAAATATTTATTCTTAATAACTCTCTAAGGATTCACTAAATTAAACAGGTGAATTTTTGTCTTGAATATCAACTTACTGTCATCATTAAAGGATGTGTAATTGTATATTGGGATGTGGAATTATATTTGAAAGCCTTTTATTGTTGGATTATTTTAAATTGATTCGATTGTTACATTAATCCTGACTGCTATTATTGAATTTAAAATTTCCATTATTAATTTTATTTCTGAAATACTTTATTCTTTAACAGGTGATACATATGACACTCCTCAGCCGGTTAGAAGCGAGAAAAAATGGCAGCTTGCGAGGTGGCGACAAATCCGATTGGCAAAGTCAGCAGGAGTACCAAGAAGCTCAGCTTAAAAAAGACATGACGCGCATGCTCGAAACAATCAAGCAGAGTAGTGTCCTCGATTCCAGCGGGGAGTATCGAATCATCAACTTTGTCATGCGAGCTGAGAACTTAGGGGTGAAAAACAACGTCCGTCAGGACTTGAGCCTAGTCACACAGTCCACCATCAAACATCTTGTCCATTTAGAGAGTATCTTAGGTCGATGGCATGGGCCAGTGTCTGTAGCCATTTTCAGCCTCACCCAGGACATACCTCTGGCAATCGATGCCATCTTGAACATAAGGCGCTGCATACCTGCTGCCAGATCCAACACCAGTTTCCATCTGGTGTATCCCTTGAACAGTCCTTACAATAAGGCACCGTCACCTCAGCCCTTAGTGTTAGATCCATGCGAAACTATTAAAGACAGAATTCAAAGTTTCCAGATATCCGATAACTATGCCCATGGTGTTCCCTACCCTAATAACCTCCTGAGGAACGTTGGTCGACGGAATGCTCTAACAGACTTCGTTTTCGTTATCGACATCGACATGGTTCCCAGTGACAATTTGTACTCAGACTTCATAGATTTCGCCGTTGTCAATAAGTTGTTCATCGATTCGCATAAAGATGACAAAACTGTTTATGTGGTGCCCGCATTTGAGGTGAAAGAAGGCGTGGAGGTACCACGTGATAAAACTGGTCTGCTCCAGTTGTTGGAACTAATGGAAGCGCGTCCTTTTTACTTCGAGTTGTGCTGGAAGTGCCAGAAGCACACCGATTACGAAACGTGGCAGAAGGAACCACCGACTCCTAAATTGAATGTCATCTTTGAAGTGCTGTGGCGAGATCCGTGGGAGCCGTTCTATATAGGACGGAATGTTGCTCCTTTTTATGATGAAAGATTTCGTCAGTATGGATTCAACAGATTAAGTCAGGTAAGTGTTTATGACTGTGCATATCAAAATGTAATATTTACTAAATTGATTTTAAAGAAGGATCTGAATTTGATTATAAGAAAGGGTTCAACTCTAGAAATTTTATGAGAGTTAGGTAATTTAGGCCTCTGATAATCTATTCCAAGCTCAGAATATCTGTTTTCTGTCAGATAATAGTTATTATGTTTCTAATAATAGTTAAACATTAAATAAAGTTGACGAAACTTGCATAAGTCGGATTCAACCATATTGGAACGATATATAAATGCTTGGGAATTAGAAACTAAATATGTTGATGCGAAAATAACGAAATCAAGTATATGGAAGAAAAGTATACAATAAAGAATGTGGTTTTCCTGTATATTATACAATAAAGAATGTGGTTTTCCTGTATATTATAACAAAATATTGTCAAGTAACGTGGCAGTGTTAATCAATCACAAATTGACTACTCGGACTCACCGGAAGACACAGGAAAAACTAGAATGACCTGACTCCGCAACAACGACATGGCGGGCACTGTATTTCAGGTATCAAAGGCCACCACCGGCCACGGTGCAAACCTTCGCCAAGGAAGTATGAGTAGTTTGGTACTATCCCGTAGGTATTTTAATCACTTGACGCACACGAAAATAAATTTTGGTGACATCATAATGAAAAGCGATTTGAAAGTATTGTCACAAAGCTATCTTTTGGTCTGCAATATCAGGTTTGACTTAAATAGTCGATGAGATTATCCCAACGTGCAAAAATGGTCGACGGGCTAATGCCAAAGTATCTTCACTCCATACCACTTCGCTGCAAGGTCTTTACCAGGAAGGAGGCAGCCTCTTGAAAGAGGCGAAAACTCCATAAACGTCAATATCATTGCCAATATAAATCCAAAAATAAGGAAGTTCGTCTCGTCATCGATGGGGTGAACCTGAACCCCTCCATTTCGTGCATCCACAGGGATGACGGGAATGACCATGTCAGAAGCTTCTCATCCACCGCTACAGGATATAACAATAAGAATTAGTTAAATATAATTACCTTTATATCGCCTGTTTCCTAAAAATTATTTCATAATTCAGTAAATTTCTTTTCCGATGTTAAGTCTTATGGCAATATTTTTATTCGTTATTTTATAAATTGAACACAATCCTTATTAGAATCAATTATCTCCATAATATAATAATTTTTTGAAATGAATAAGGAAATTTGATTAAATTTAATTAAATTTTCTGTTACATTTTGGTTTGAAAGGTTTTTTTCAATGCTGGCAATATTATTAGGTTTTTTTACTTCCATATCGGCTTTCGATTCTTCATAATAAAGTCAGAAAATTTGTCAACATTGTTGTTACCAAACTTCAATTCTTCTGTCTCAAAAAGGATTGGAGTCTTTTCTTGTATTTTTTTCGAATCACTTTTCAGAAGCATTTACACTTTACTGTATTTTATTCGCATTTCTACATAATGCATTTGAATCTATGTAAATAAAAATGAATATTTGCCTTATGTCTCTTAAGCGATGCCGTACCACTCATCCAATTCCGATGAAACTTTGAATATTTATTACATGCACTTAAAGGAGGGTTATAGGCATAGTTAAATTATGTAATCTCTATATATATAAATGAATGTTTGCCTGTATGTATCTTAAGCGATGTCGTAGCACTCATCCAATTCCGATGAAACTTTGAATATTTATTACATGCACTTATCGGAGGGTTATAGGCATAGTAAAATTATGTAATCTATATACATATATAAATGAATATTTGCCTGTATGTCTCTTAAACGATGCCGTACCGCTCATCCAATTGCGTTGAAACTTTGAATATTTATCTCTTGCACTTATTTGTTTCTGTTGACGATGGAAAAAATATTTCCAACCCTAAAGCCTTGAATAATAGGCTTGAAAAACATAGAATTAAAATTATTTACACTTATTTTTTATATATCATTCAATTTCAACGAAAATATTCATTTCCAATAAGAAAATAAATATTATTCGTCCTATGATTCCTGATTAAAGAAGGCAGTTATTTTAAATTTAATACAATATTTCCAAAATTATTTCTTCTGCGGCAGTAACGCGCCGGGTAGCAGCTAGTTATGTTATAAATTGGAAAATATTCAAGGCTGGAAGAAAAAAACCCGACAGAATTTCGGATTTGTGTAAATTAACTACTGTAAATCATGATATTATAGCATATAAATAAGAAAATGCAATAAAAAAATCTAGATTCCCACTGTTTTTCCTTCCTGTTTATGATACATGAGAAGTGAGACCAATACAATTCTCGATTCAAAAAGAAATCCTAAGAAACTTGACAAAGAAAAGGAATAAAACTTCTCCCTTGGAAAAAAAAAAATGTTACGACAATTTCCATCGCAGAGAATCAGATATCCTCTAGGGAAATGCAATTCCTTACTTTTCTAAATAGATGTTGGAGAAGAATTTTATTCACACGATTTATTTTGAAGCTTTTGGAAAGAATTTGGGAATATTTTTGTAAATAATTGTGTCTTTCATTTATTTATTTTGATAAATTACTTTAAATATAGTAATGCAGTTTCGTGCTGTGTATGAAATCGCGCTCAAAGAGTTACAGATAATGATGTTGTTGAAAACAATAAGTTTTTTATTTATTTTATTTCAATTTAAAGTATCCGACTACGTTCGAAGGAGTATTTTTGAAAAATTGGAATTTTTCAGAAACTATTTAAAACCATGGTTTTTAAATATATTGTCAATTATATTACAAAGTAACATAAATACAACAAAATGATTTGAAAATATAATATATTTTGAGAAATAAGACAATGTGCCGTAAATTTTAACGAAATTTAACCAAAATGGTTAACAGTCTACTGTAACTGTAATGCAGCAATCCTATTTGTACACAAGTTACGGAATATAATAATGAAAGAATTTAACCAAAATCTAAGAAATATTTTGAGATCTAAAGAAGTTGCGGGTAGAAATATATGTAAATATGCATTTTTTTCATTAGTTTACACCGTAATTTTTCTAAAAACATCTATAAATGAAAAAAAAAAGCATTTTACCAACAATAGAGCTTTTGGTTCATTTCATTTCCCGTACGATTTAAAACACACACTGACATTTTTACGTAAATGTCTTTTTTAATTTTTGACATATGATAATGACGGATAATTTTTATGAAAATTGAAGCGAAAGACAAATTTTAGCTGAAAAATATGTGACCTTGGATGATAGATCAGGCCTTCCTTTTCCTAGAAAAGATAAACTGTTTTGGAAAGAGGAAAGTCTGAACTACCCAATAAAAAATCATTCACCAATGTGCTCCATAACAACTGTTTTTGACGTAGTCGGATACTTGAATAGATTTCGGTCGATATATTTATTCGTTTTTGCATATATTTTAGTATATCTACTGCTTCTAAAAAGTGTTTTTCATATATTACTTTCTCGTATATGAAGCTTTGAGAAATACTCTTATCATAAAAAATTCATCGACAATTTAACGGATGTCTGTATTTTAGACTTCTCTGAGTTCGCCCTAAACATTTTTGGTATACGTCAGTATATCTGAAAAAAAATTCAAAATTGCTTTTAGATAAACGAATAAAATTTAGTATAAAGACTTTGTGCCAAATTTGTACATTCCCATCAAATTTATTCAGGAGGTTTCTTCAAAATGTATTGAAGGGATTTTTGCCTATTTATCTGCTCAAATATAAATTATCATGATAGACCAAAGTGAGCTAAATGGATTAAATTCGGTACACAGATTTAACATCTAAAGAATACCATCTATCAAATTCCGAGTCAAATCCTTCAAGGTTTAACTTTCTGTCATCCTGTACTTACACATAAATGTAAACGAAATAACTCAGAAAACAGTGACTTGAATATATCTAATTTGATATGTGATTTTGTGACAGCAGATCTGTGTCAAATTTTGGTTTCAATTATGAATGGAGAAACGCATCTAAAACATTGTTCATTTTTTTAGAGAACATGCGGAATATTTTGGGATTGTTTACTCCCTGTGATTTAAGTAATTTTACAATAAATAACTTCTGTTTTCTAATTTTTATAATCTTAATTCCTATTTTCGAATCTAAGTCATTTTACTATAATAATTTCTGTTTTTCATCTGAGTCATTTCACAAAAATAATTTCTATGTTTTAAATCGAAAATTGGAAAATTCTATTTTCTAATCTTTCTAATCCTTTCTTTGTTTAATTTTGTAATCTTACTAGCTAAAGCTATATTTTTCTTTCTTTTTTATTATCTATATTATGTTATAAATAGCTTAACAGAAGATCAATATTATGAATACAAAAATTATATTTTTAAAGCAGGTAAAGAATTTTCAACATATAATATTTCATTTATCAGAATCGTAGCGTTTTCTATAAGTTGACGTTTACATTTTCACGAATATGCAGACTGACAAATTGACAACCATTCGATGATTGAATCAAAATGATTTTAGATCTACAATTTTTATAAAGTAAGTCCCCCCATTTATCTAGATATTTCATTTTTTTTATCATGTAACAATGGACATGGCTGGATAAAGAGATAGCTTTCCTCCTACGAATTTCGTTCAAAATTGGATAGAAATCTTCAACTTCGAGAAAAAGTCTACATACAAAATTTGATATAGATCTGCAGTTCTAATATCGTCCATTTCTGCCATCTAGTTATTTCAAATTTTCAGTATATACGTACATAAAGATAGATTAAAAAAAAAACAAATTTTCATCGACAGATTTCGTTCAAAATTTAAGAAGGCTACACACCAAATTCAATAGATATCTGCAATTCTAATAATGTCTGTTTCATTCATCTAGTTATTTCACTTTTTAATATATGCGTGGATATAGGGTTGAAAGATAAATTTCCATTGACGGATTTCGTTCAAAATTTGAAGGAAATCTGCAAATTCGAAAGTAAAGCTACGTATCTAATCTGATACAGATCGACAAATTCCAATATTATTCATTCCATTCATTTAGTTATTTTAATTTTATAATTATGTACGTAGATATAGATGGTTAAAAAAATGTATTTGTATCGATGGATTTTGTTCAAAATGTAATTTGGAAAAAAGACTATACATCAAACTTAATACAGATCCACAATTCTAATAATGTAGCTTTTATTCATTTAATTATTTCACTTTTTAGTGTGTACGTAGATATAGAAGGATAAAAAGATGAATTTTAATTGATGGATTTCGTTCAAAATTTGAAAGAATTCAGCAAATTTGAAAGAAAGGTTACGAACCAAATTTGATAAATATCTACAAATTCCAATAATATTCATTACATTCATTTAGTTATTTTCCTTTTTTAGTTGTGTACATAGATATAGAAAGATAAAAAATGTTTCTTTTATAAAAGGATTTTGTTCAAAATTTGATAGAAATCTTCAAATTCAAAAAAAAGCTAAAAATTAAATTCAATGCGTATCTGGGTAATCATGTTCACAACTTGAAAAATGCTCAGATAGAAGTAAATCCAAATTTCTTTTTCTAATTGAAGAAAGCCTGAATCAAAGTACTGAGGTTGGAATTTTCGATTACATGATGATTCCAATATTTATAGGCGATATAAAAAAGTATAAATTTGTAAGAAAATATTCGAAATGTCATATTTTATACGGCACATTAAATGTTTACTTCCTGATTTTTTTATATCTCAAATTTATATTTCAGTCTTTTTAACATATTTAAACAGAGCATAAATCTTCAGAAACTTTTTCTTTCACCAAAAACAAGTGGAAAAGACGCATGGTAATGTTCAGATTTATCTCCAGAAAGATAAAAAATGGGGCAAATAAAATACTCAGTCGAAAAGGAAATAATCTCGCCACTGTTGCCAAAGGGACACAATAAAATTGAACTAGGAAGGGAAAAAAAGTGTTCCTGTTACTAGCTTCTTCATCGTAGTGAAATAAACTATTTGTTTTTGAGTTGTTCATACTCTTGGGGAAGATTGTACTTTTTTCTGAAGGCTGGAAAAATTTTCTTTATCAGATTTATTGAGAATGACATTTTTTTCTAGAGGAAATTTTTTACTACTTTTCATTTATTTATTTTCGCCAAATTTCGTTTATACATTTATTTATATATTTTATTTTACACGAACTTATGCATTATTGTAAAAAAGTTTTTATGAAAGCTTTTGAATGGGATATTTTATAAATGGTTGTGATTTCTAAAATGCCTGGCGTGTTTTGTGTGTTGCAAAATCTGTTGAAGAAGTTTTACTAAGTATAGCACGTTGTTACCCTTGGATATGAGAAATTTATTAAGAAATTTGAAATTTGAATCACATTTTAAAGTTAAAATTTAACGGAATATTAAAGTTATTCTTCAATAGATGTGAAAAGTAAAAGAAAGTTCTGTGAAATTTGAATCAATTTTATTAATTAAAATTTAATCCAATATCAACGTTATTCTTCAATAGTTTTGAAAAGCAAAAGTAAGTTATGTGAAATTTGAATCAATTTTATTAATTAAAATTTAATCTAATATCAAAGTTATTTTTCGATAGTTTTGAAAAGTAAAAATCAGTTCTTTGAAAGTTGAATCTATTTTATTAATTAAAATTGAATCCAATATCAACGTTATTCTTCAATAGTTTTGAAAAGTAAAAGAAAGTTCTGTGAAATTTGAATCAATTTTATTATTTAAATTTAATCCAATATCAACGTTACTTTTCAATAGTTTTGAAAAGTAAAAGTAAGCTCTTTGAAATTTGAATCTATTTTACTAATTAAAATTTAATCCAATATCAACTTTATTCTTCAATAGCTTTGAAAAGTAAAAGTAAGTTCTGTGAAATTTGAATCAATTTTATTAAAGAAAATTTAATTAATTAAAATGATTTGTAGATAATTTATAGAATTATTTGTTTTAAATTCACTTAGAAAAATTTCTTAAGGACCAATCCTTAAACTTTATCAATGTTTTACATGCTTATAAAAATGCAAAAATTACAGAAAAAAAAAATAAATTTGCTCTTTAAGCAATAATACTTTCAATTTCTGTAAGCGATGTCCAGATCATAATCCTTTCAAGAAAATTGTTTAAATGGCAAATCTAGATTGGTGATTTTCAATTAAAGTTATTATATTTTCTTGTTTATTACACTAAATTTTCACATTTAAAAATTATTACGCTATTTATATCATTTCCGTCATATGCATTAAAACTAAATAAAGCTTTAATCTTTAAATCTGATATCTTTTTAAAAAGAAAAATGTAAGTACGGTATAGAATGTAAAGTAAATTTATCAAGATTAAATTAAATATACAATTTAACATATAAAATGTCAACTTCAAACTTGGTCCATTAGGTTATTTCAACTATATAAGATAAGTATACACGTGGAATTCGAAAAAAATTTCAAATGTAAGGAAGTTCTTTGATGCTATAAATTTTATTTTTTAGGCCAACCAAGGGCACTCAAAACGATGATGTAAGTCAATTAGTTAAAATATCTTGAAACATTCATTTAAATTATTTTAAATTGTCTATAATAGTGGTATTGAAAACTTAATACCTAGATCTATTTCAGTAGTAGAATATTTTAGTTAAAATTTATTGGAAGAACTATAACATTACATATGATAAAATTAAATGAAAACTGTATAAAAAAATTTAGATTTCAAGAGTTTTTCACGAATTGACTAAACGCACATAAAATAAAAATCTTTATGATATATTTCGGGATTGTGAAAATCAGATGTGAAGCCATGACCAAAATAGACAGAATGTTTATAATATATTTATCTCAAATGCTTTTAATTCATAATCATTATGACTCAGAAATCTTTTAGTGTCCTGGAAATTAATTTTTAATTGAAATAAATATGTTACTTCTACAGAACCTCATTCTATCTAAAACTTTATAGTTTTCACAAAAAGCTAAATGCATATAAAAATAATGTTATTATTAATTGGAGAATGATTTAAAATGTAGTTAAGATTTATAAGTATCACTACAGATATAAATAAATAATATGATTTTAAAAATCTATTTAATTTTTATTCAATAAAAATGATGGATGATAAATAATCCTTTAAATGAACAGTAACACATTTTTCCTTGTTAAAAGCTAGCATTTAATTAATTCAGACAAACGCTCCACTAAAGCATCTTGCACACATCATAATATTTGTGATTAAAATTTGAATAAAATAGTTTGAATTATTCGAATTTCTAGTGAAACCATTCGAAAATCATTTACGAATTTTAATTTAATTTATGTAGATTAACCATAAAAATGAAAGCCGAGAAATGCTTTCTCAGCTACAAAATTTGAGATTCCTAAATGCAGATGTCGCAAAGCAAGTGGTTTAAAACAAATTTGAATTAGCTCATGCACCTTAAAGTTAGATAGCATAGGTTTGTTACCGTTAGGTTGCATTAACGTTAT
>JAPMOQ010000576.1:0-13686 GCA_026543055.1 Argiope trifasciata | reverse complement strand
TGTTTTGATAAATCACAATTGAAAATTTAAATCTTCGAGTTAGCTTCTATACCTGTTTTCTCCGAGCGGAGCTCGGTCACCCGCTGGTGTTATCTTAATATGAGCTAGGAGTAAAACTTCTACACTTCAGTACTCAGGTGTCCTTTCTCTCAGATGTTACTGTACCCCTTTTTCCCACTGACATGATATTAACATGAATAAAGTTATTAATGGGATGAAAGAGTAAAAATATATTCAAATATTGATAAAATTAGTCAATTCAATTTGTTGAATTAAAATAAAAGAGATCAGAACAATTCCCGAAATCAGAAAAAAGAAAATTTGCTTCGTAACTTTAAAAAAAGAACTACTGAGTGTGGTGTTTAGAAAAGGACATACATTTAAAAATAATAAATTAAGATTTAAGATGATGTTCTTATAAATTATAATAGATGTGATATAAATTTTTATTCCTAAAGTTATTTTCTTTGTGAAGTAATTTAAATATGTTTTAAAAACACATATTTTATAAGGTAAATTTAATAAAATATATTTATTTATTGAGTAATTTCTTAGACAATTATTATTTATACTGCAGAAGCAATTTTCTTACAATTAAATATTTCAATCCTTGAAAAATATTTATTTTTATTATTATCTATTAAATTCCTCTAATTTATTTAATAGCTTTAAACTTTCACTACTTTTTAAATCTATTATTCAGGTAAAAACAAGATGGTACATTTATATTTTACAGAATCATTACATTATTTACACATTTATTTTACATTATTTACAAATCATTACATCATTTTTACATTTTACATTATTTACAAATCATTACATCATTTTTATATTTTACATTATTTACAAATCATTACATCATTTTTAGATTTTACATTATTTACAAATCATTACATCATTTTTTAATTTTTTTCAATTATTCAACCTTTTGCTTTTCTACAAAGTGAATGTTACCTAAATAAATTGTTTTTTTTTTCAGGAGACAAATAAAAAAATTACCGGGTGAAAGAATAAATTATCCAGAGAATGTGCTAGAACTCAGCCACAAAACTAACATTTATGATTAAAAAAAAGGCACAAAAGCTTAACTGAAATTTGTATTTTCAGTAACTTCACACTCTTCTTGCAAGATAAGTACCATTGCAATGATCTTTATTTACGAAAATAAATTATTAAAAAAGAAGAAATTCTTTACTCAATTTCTTACGTAATTTATTTACAGAAAGTTTAGAAATTGTTAAGTTGCATTATAACGAATCTTAATTATTCCAGTGCTCTTTAGTTTACCAGATGTGAGTAAGCAAAATATCTTCCTAATGTAAATGAATCTTGATTATTTGAAGTTACCAATGAATCACTCTTTACCCCAGACATTTGAAGGATAAAGCTCTTTCTTCTTATTTTTGTTCTAGTTTCAAATTTTGTCAATGAATTTTTCTGAGCAGTTTTGAACAATTCTATTTTTTACTGTTTCTTAATAATTTTGTATTTAGTTTTCAAATGTTGCATAATATTCAAAAGACATGAGAAGACATTTTCTGATATTATTAAATTATATGAGCTGATTTTCAATTAATTAAAATTATTAATATTTATTTGTTATCGTGTTGTATTGTTACTTAGGGCACTTTACAAGTCGGATGTCATAATAAAGCTGTCAGTGATTTTAACAGTAATGCCCGTCTCTTGTTTGTTTACCCTGGTTGGTAGAGTATCTATCAGTCTCGCAATTGAAAGGTAGTGAGCTCTATCCTCTTATCTGCCAAAGACCACCATGTTGGCTCATCGCAGTTGGGGCATATTAAATACTAGCCGCCTTTGGCGACCAGCTGGTTCGCCATGAGTAATGCGTTCTAAAATTTTCATTTAAATCACATATTCATTAGCCTAGTAATTCAGGGAATTGATTGGCCTGAAAGCAATATTTTCTTTAAGATGATGGACGAAAAGTTCTAAAAGAACACCTTTTCCTAATAATATTCTTTAATTTTATAAGTCAATCAGTTTTAACTATCGGTTATGCTTCCAAAATTATAAAAATGTGTTTTTCGATGATGTTGCCAAAATATGAAATATGTTTTTTTTTCAAAGAAAGCGAGAAAGGGAAAAAAGTATTGAATTAATGATACAGATATTGCAAACGATTACATAAATATGCCATTAAGTCCGGATTTCAATGCATATCCTGTCTAAATTCAATCAGGTTTACTGTAAATAAAGATAATTTATGGAATTAATGATACAAATATTGCAAACGATCATAGAATCATTTGCATTTATTTTTTAAAGAAAATATCACATTTTATATTTCTTTTTTTTATCCTGTCACGTGCTGAAAGTAGCATTTCTGTAGATTTATTTTGCGATGATAGTTTTTTTTAATTTGAACTTCCGGCATTTTCTTATTTTATCCAGTCACGTGATAAAAACATGGTTAAAATATTTCTTTAAAAATTCGTTAAAAATAGAAACTTACGTTATAAATTAAAAACACTGATACCGTTAGAAAGCTAATTTATTTATCTTTAAATTGATGTAAAAATCATGCTTGTGCAATAATATTTTCGGAAGTTATGGCGGAAAAACGTCGAAATTTCGCTTAAATTTTAATTAATTCAAATTCTAATTAAAAATTCAAAAAAAGGGCTCCGAGGTGCACATTCCGAACCTCCATGGTATACATGTACCAAATTTGGTAGCTGTAGGCCCAACGGTCTGGCCTGTAGAGCGCCAACACACACACACACACACACACACACACATTGAGCTTTATTATAAGTATAGATGTCGTGACTGCAAAGTCCTCCAAGTTCCCATAACAAATGATATCTCTGGGGGTACTGAATCAGGGATGAGTCGGTCTCTGATTTGGATCTAAATTATGACTTGCGAATGGAGGAATGAGTTCGACCGCCCCCTTTCGAATTTTTTATTTTCAGTTTTAACGAGCTATTTTTTTTTTTTTTTTTGCTAACTCTGAGAAACACAATGAGAAGATTACAAAAATCAGTTGCATATTTATTTACTCAAGCGGCATACCCAAAAAGCATAAAAATATTGTACAATGTTGTATGACATTGATCAATATTCGCAATTGTGTATTTGGGAATATTGATTAATATCACACATTGTGAAACAGTTGTGATATTAGGGTATTGCATTATTCCTTACAATCGTTTCTAAGTCTTTCAATAATGATAAACAATTATATTTGTTTCACAATTACAGTACCAGTCTTTTATAGTTCCTTTTTCTCCTTGAAACACTGGTTGAATCATTGAGTTGAATATTGATCCTTACTGATATTACATTTCCACAAAATAATCATCCTAAATAATTACTTGATGAAATTAACTAATTTTTAATGACCAGCCGGTTATATAATGATTAATTCTCGGTTTCGGAACCGGTTCGAGATCCTATTACACCAAAGAACTGTCATGTAACATGTCTGGTGCAAGTTATATCCGCAAGTTACATCCTCCAGCTGGCCGTGGAAAGGAGAGTGCCAGCTCAGGTGTCATTCTAACCATCTGACCATGGTTCAAAATGACGAGGTTCGTCCCAAAATAGCCATAGTGTTGCTTTAAAACGGGAATGTAATATAACAAAGTTAAATTAAACTATTTTTTACGAGGAGTATGTTAATAATATGAGCACTTTATATTTAATACATTTTTATGCGATATTTAATTGTATTCGTTTGAATCTATAAAGTTATCTTAATACGAAGTGAGAGAGAATCTTAGTGTCCATATCATCGGTCAAAAATAACATCTGAAAAGACTAAATTCAAATTTGAAACCACCTCAATAATGCGAAAATACTTGTTTTAAATTCTAAGTTGATTTTAGATTAACTAAACCGGAAAACACAACTATTTGCAGTATTTCGTGAATTAACATATATCTATTTTTGGAATCGTCAATCGTGCACCTTTTTTCAAAGAGTAATTACGATGTATGAACTGCAGTTATCATTTTGCTTTTTCATGAGATGATATTTATTTTAATCAGGCAAATTTTAATAGAAAAAAATATTTTGCATTTATATATTTGACTATAGTTCTTCCCTCTAAAGTTTAAAAAATATAATGTTTCGTTTTTTTTTCTTGCTTTTACGGTAATAAAAAAAATCGATTTCTCGAAGAATCGAAAACGTATACAAATTATTTTATTTTAAAACCCGTCTCGATAAGATTAAAGAAGTAGAAACCTCAATCAATTATTTCATAATCAAATTAGCAAGTAATAATAATATATTTTTTTAAATTTCAATTCTACCTATTTTTCTTATATTATTTATATAATATCCTATAATATTTATGATCGGGTGTCGTGTCAGTAATCTCAGAGCTTGGCGACAAACTTGGAACCCATTTGGTGACAGATTTGAGGACAAAATAGAAATTATTCAAAAATGTAATTAATCAATTTATATTTGAAAACAAATTGTATTATCAAGTGTCATCGCTAACAAGTTTTAAAAATTGTATTTGAAGTTGAATGAATGATTAAAAATTGTTTTATTAACGACTAAAAATTTGAACAAGATATATAGGCAGACTGTGAAATAATAGTAGGAATTGAAAAAAATTTATTTTAAGATTTCTTTTATCATAATTTCAAACTGACAACTTCGAAAATAAAATAGAAGAACTTTTTAATAAAACCGTATATTTTAGATCATAAAAATACTTTTCAATATAAGATTTTGCTAAAATATCTTCTCCACATTTTTGATTTACAAATCAATGCGATATTTTATTCAAGAAAACTTATGTCTCCAAATTCAGTATTCAGCTTTTGGAGATCTTTCATCTTAGATTTTCTCTCCCCAGAATTATTAACTCACCAGCGGGTGACCGAGCTCCGCTCGGAGAAAACAGGTATCGAAGCTAACTCGAAGATTTAAATTTTCAGTTGTGATTTATCAAAACAATACATGCCATAAGAAAATTTGTGAAACCATTGGTGAAAAGATAACCGGTTAAAGTGCATCATTGTAAACTATTCTAAACAAAGTTAGAGTTTGGAAAGGGAACTATTCTATACAAAGGTAAAGTAAAGGTAAAGATTGAAGTGTGTTGAAGTTCAATATTTTTGACAAATTTATTTAGAAAAACCAAACATATATACATACATAAGAAACATATTATAAACCTATAACAGCATAAACATAAAACTTTGTTAGTTCGCCATATTGGCTATAGATGGCAGCACGTTACCGCTTGAAAATTTAAGTAGCCATTATGGCGAACTAATAAAGTTTGAAAATATCCTATCTGTAACTCCGAACTGCTCGCCCGTAGCGCTTCAAAACCAGCGCCAATCGATTCCTCGTGGCCAAAAACCCTAGACCCCCAAGTTCACCTGAGTTTATTAATTCTGGGGCGATTTTCGACTTGGCAACCATTCCTCGTATTATAGTATTAGATTAAACTGTAAATTATGTTTCGGAATGGATGGCTTGATCTCAGTTTTATCTTTCCTGACTGCTAGCCACAATATGCGTCTTTCGGCCGTAACAATGAAGTGGGAAATGTTTCGCTCCCTTCTTTACTACACGTCCTTTCTTGATACTTTAGACATTTTTTTTTCCCGTTTACTTGGAAAATTGGAGGGGGAGGGGAGTTAATCCAGGATTTTCTTATCTTGGAAGTATATGAATTCTCCATGAAAGCTTGCTATTCTATAGAAGCTTTACTTTTGTAGAATTTCTTTTGTGGTTTCGATAGTAGCAAACCATAATGTTCAGGTATTAAATTGAACAATAAAAAATTCTTTAAATTGGTGGGTAAGCACGGGTTTTAGAATAGATATTTCTCTGATAATAAAATGCGTTAATTTTATATAGCAAAATTTAAAATATTCGAATGGACAATTCGTACTTGCTTTGTTGGTATTGACACATTCTATTAAAAAAATTTGAATTACTGATAGCAAGCAACATGTAACCGATATTTATTTGATTGATTAGAAATAAGTCTGCCTGGCAACTTTTATGAATGTACATTTTTTAAAAAACAGTAAGTAGTGGGCGACGAAATAAAAAAAAACCTTTCAGAATTATAATAAAAAACATATTAGAATTATAATAAAAGACATATTAGAATTATAGTAAAATACATATTAGAATTATAATATAATAAACTTATAAGACAATAAAATTATAAATTAATAAACATAATTAGAAACAGCTATGTCTTAAGATAAAATAATTAGCTTTTCAAATATTCTAGATTTACTGAAGCTGAAAATCAACAAACTGTATTCTTGGAAAATATCAAAATAAACTTTTTCTTCAATGTCAGTTTTGCGATAGTAGTCTTTTTCTCAAACTATTACTCGAAAAAAAAATTTTTAACTGGTTGAAATGTTCTCTTCTAATCTTTCTAATCTGCTCTTATAAATTTACTTGTATGTTATTAGTTATATACTATTCGTAGAAATAGTCAAGGAAAAATACAATCATGCATGCTTTGTTTCGATTTTTTTAGCGAGTAATACCTTTACCAATAAAATAAAATAAATAAATGCGTATTTTCAACATGCTTTTCCAACCGATGAAAATCAAAATTAGCATTGGAACTGCAATTAAATGTTAAAGATCACATACCATATTTCATACATTTTATTCACTTAAATA
This sequence comes from Argiope trifasciata, assembly GCA_026543055.1. NCBI lineage: Eukaryota > Metazoa > Arthropoda > Arachnida > Araneae > Araneidae > Argiope > Argiope trifasciata. Next base: position 7,035 of record JAPMOQ010000576.1, on the reverse strand, counting down.
TATTTAAAAAATGCCTACTATATTAATGGATTGAGAATTATTATTAACTTTGAATCTTCGCAAAATCCATTTTAGAATTTTAGAAAGTTATTGAAGTTATGCCTAAAATTCATCTTAATTTTCCTTTTAAAAAATCGAATTACTTTTTCGAAACAATTCGAAATTTTACTTTTTCCAAAAATCACATTAACTTAGATCAAATGGTGCGACCTGTTGAATTCACACACAAGCATATTCATATTTTTTATTAGTAGGATTATTTAAAATATAGAACATATTCCCAACTAAATGTCTTCAAAAATATTCAAATCATTTGAATGCTGAAATATTTTTTGAAGTCCATTATGGAATTTCTCAGAGGTTAAATTCTGAAGTATTAATAAATATTCTGCCTTACCGCAATAAATATTCTGCCTAATTCGCAACTAATTTGATCAGATGCAAAAATAAACAAATTACTTAAAAACAGAAGCCCTTAAAGTAGGATATATTTAAAAGAAAAATAGGTTAAAGTATCCGACTACATTAAAAACACTAGTTATCAGTCACATTGGCGATTTTTTTATTTCAAATTAATATTTCTTGTAATTCAGCCTTTTCTCTCCCCAAAACAGTTTATCTGTTCTAGGAAAATTAAGGCATAGCCTATCATCCAGGGTCACACATTTTTTCAGCTAAAATTTCTCTTCAACTTCTATTTTCTCAAAACTTTAGTTTTCAGAAAAACTTTCCGTCGTTAACATGATATCTCAAAGGCTAATAGAAGTATTTACATAAAAATAGCTTTGCGTGTTTCAAATGATGTGAACAATGAAATGAACCAAAATTTTTATTGTTGGTGGACTGTTTTTTCATTTATATTTGTTTTTTAGAAAAAATAAGTTGTGAATTAATGGAAAAAATGCATATATACATATATTTTTTACCCATAACCCTTTTTTCATCTCAATGTTTCTCAGATTTTGGTTTATTTCATTCGTCATTATACTCTATAACTTGAGTACAAAGAAAAATAGGATGGCTGCATTACAATATTGTGTTGAGTGTTAACCGTTTCGGTTAAATTTGATCAAAATTTACTATTACATTTTTCTATTTCTCAAAACATATTATATTTCCATATAATTTTGCTGCATTTATAGCATTTTGTATTATAATCTATACTTATAATAAAGCTCAATGTGTGTGTGTGTGTGTGCGCATGTGTGTGCGCGTGTGTGTGTGTGTTGGCGCTCTACAGGCCAGACCGTTGGACCTACAGCTACCAAATTTGGTACATGTATACCTTGGATGTCGGGAATGTGCACCTTGGAGCCCTTGTTTTGAATTTTTAATTAGAATTTGAATTAATTAAAATTTAAGCGAAATTTCGACGTTTTTCCGCTATAACTTCCGAAATTATTATCGGACAAACATGATTTCAACATCAATTTAAAGATAAAAAAAATTAGCTTTCTAATGGTATCAGTGTTTTAATGTATAACTCAAGCTTCTATTTTTAACGAATTTTTAAAGAAATATTTTAACCATGTTTTTTTAGCACGTGACTGGATAAAATAAAATAAAACAATGCCGGATGTTCAAATGAAAAAACAACAACTATCATCGTAATACAACTTTCAATCAAAGAAATACAACTTTCAGCACGTGTTTGGATAAAATAACATAAATACAAAATGTGATATCTTCTATAAAAATAAATGCAAGGCAAAGGATTCAGGAAATCGTTTGCTATATTTCTATCATTAATTCCATAAATCCTCTTTATTTACAGTAAACCTGATTGAATTTAGACAGGAATGCATTGAAATCCCGAGTTAATGGCATATTTCTATAATCGTTTGCAATATCTGTATCATTAATTGAATAATTTTTTCCCTTTTTCGCTTTCTTTAAAAAACATATTTAACATTTTGGCAATATCACTGAAAAAAGCATTTTTAATATTTTGGAAGCATAATTGATAAATTACTAGAGCATTAAACTCAAAAAGTTTTTCCGAATAAAGTTTCCGACTCTTTAACTACTAATAACTGAATCATTTAACTTAAACTATTTCTTAAATTTTGGCTAAAAAATATATGATTGTGTTGGAAATTTTAGAATGCATTACTCATGGCGAACCAGCTGGTCGCCAAAGGTGGCTAGTTTACAATAAATCTAAAAACCATAGTTTTAAAAAAATCCAATTTTCAAAATTTTTCCTTCCTATGTAGTCGGATTCCTTAAATGCTGTAGATAAAATCTTTTTCAGATTTTGACAATATGAAAACTAAAAAAAAAAAAAAAAAAAAAAAAAAAACTAAACTTTTTGTTAAACGCAATCTTCCCATGAAAGCTTACTTTAAAGCTATTTTTGAAATTTTTTTATCGAAGTGTTTTCCATATATTTTTAAGGAAGAAGATTTGTAAATGAAGCCCATTTTGTAAGATATGTCAATAAATATGAGAATGATTTACCAAGCGTATTTTTAACAGTTGTTACCCTGCGTTTGGTTAAATTTTGATTCGAATTTTTTTTTAAAAAATGATACTAGGTAAAAAACACTGTTTATTGTGAACAAAATGACGCAAAACGAGTCGTTTTAAAGATTTATCATGTTTTGAGTTTCCGTCCTAGCCCGTATGAAGTCTTTTAAAAGTTATATTCTTATGAACTGTCAGAAAATATTAATAGTTCTTGAAGTTTTTTGACGTAAGAAAATGTTACTTTCTAAAACGTGGTAGAACAATAATGCATTAGTTATGAATGTGAAATGTTACTCACTTTATTTGTAGCTCAAGTTACCAAAAGTAAAACAAGTAAATCTTTGACTATTTTTCATATTTACAGAGTAATATTAATACAATAACCGGCTTGGGAGACCAGCTGATTCGCAATGAGTAGTTTTCCTAATAACATTCTTTAATTTTATAAATCAGTCAGTTTTAGCTATCGGTTATGCTTCCAAAATATTAAATATGTTTTTTTAAAGAAAGCGTAAAAGGGAAAACAAATTTTGAAATAATGATACAGATATTGTAAACGATTATAGTAATATGCCATTAAATCGGGATTTCAATGCATGTCCTGTCTAAATTCAATCTGGTTTACCATAAATAAAGAAGATTTGTTGAATTAATTATTTAGATATTGCAAACGATTTTAAAAACCTTTGCTTTGTATTTATTTTTTTAGAAAATATCACATTTTATATTTATTTTATTTCATCCAATCACGTGCTAAAAGTTGCATTTCCTTAGATTTATTTTAGTATGATGAGTTTTTTTAAATACTTCCGTCACAGTTTTCTTTTATTTTATCCAGTCACGTGCTAAAGAAAAACATGGTTAAAATATTTCTTTAAAAATTTGTTAAAAATAGACGCTTAAGTTTTATATTAAAACACAGATACCATTAGGAAGCTAATTTTTTTATCTTTCAATTGATGTAAAAATCATGTTTGTGCAATCATATTTTCGGAAGTTGTAGCGGAAAATCTTCGACATTCCGCTTAAATTTTAATTAATTCCAATTCTAATTAAAAATTCGAAAACGCGCTAGTATATTCCCGACCTCCAAGGTATACATGTACCAAATCTGGTAGCTGCAGGTCCAACGGTCAGGCCTGTAGAGCGCCAACACGCACACACACACACAATGAGCTTTATTATAAGTATAGATATAGATTGATATATACCAACCATTCTTTCTTGTACTTCTTGGCCTTTAACTTGCAGCTTTTTTTTTTACTTTCTAGATTACGTTGTATAAGGAAGTGTAGTAACTTTGAGTAAAATCTGTTCGTGCAGCTCACATATAAGTTAACACAATAATTACAAAATGAAAGTATCTAAATTGATAAATTTCGGCTCAAATATTTAAAATCTATTGTCTAGACATCTGTTAAATTTTGAACGTAATTATGTTATGTGAAATGTTACGTAAACTTTGTTAATTTTTTATAGTTCAAAAACGCATCGACTTAATTAGCTCAAATTTGGAACAGAATTTTATGATTACAAGAGTAGTTTTGCATAAAATTTTTGTTTCAATCGGTTATAAAATATATATACACCGAAGAGCCATTACATTATGACCACCCTGCTAATAACATGTAGGACCACCTTTAGCCCTCAAAACTGCTAGTACCCGCCGTGGCATTGATTCCACAAGGTGCTGATAGGTAGTCTGAGGTATCCGGTACCAAGCGCTCACCAACTGGTCCTGCAGTTCCCTCACATTGCGAAAGGGTAGCGTGGCAGCACGAATTTGGTTTTCCAAGTAGGACCACAAATTCTCTATTGGATTAATGTCAGGTGAGTTTGGGGGCCAAGACATGACTTGAAAGTCACTGGAATGTTCCTCGAACCAATCTATGACGATTCGACTTTTATGACATGGTGCATTATCCTGTTGGTACACGCCATCCCCCGCAGGAAACACTGTTCCCATGAATGGGTGAACCTGGTCTGCAACCATGTTCACGTACCTTCCAGACGCCAAGGATTGTTCTATGGGGATTATGGGTCCTAATGTGCTCCATGAAAACATTGCCCACACCATAATACCCCCACAACCGGCTTTCTCCGTCCAACTGTGCATCCGGGAGCAAGGAATTCATTTGGAAATCGGCGTATTCTCACACGCCCGTCGAGGTGATGGACCAGAAAACGTGATTCGTCGGACCATGCAACCTTCTTCCATTCCTCTGGTGTCCAATCCCGATGTTTCTTGGCCCATAGCAGACGCATTTGGCGATGACGTTCCGTTAGTGCAGGAACATGCTTCGGCCTCCGGCAGCGTAGGCCCATACGCAGCAATGTACGCTGCACAGTGTGTTGAGAAACACTGTATGGGTCACTACTGTTATAGCTGGTGGTGATTTCGGCTGTTGTAGCCCTTCAGTCACTACGAACAATGCATAGCAATCTCCGCTCTCCTCTGGGATCAATGCGCCGTGGACGACGCACTTTTGGCCGGAGACTTGCCGTTTCACCATCCATGCACCACCTTTGATATGTGCTCACAACAACTGCACGTGAACAGCCCACTAAACGCGCCGTTTCTGATATTGATGTTCCAAGTTTCCGAGCTATAACGATTTGACCTTTATCAAAGTCTGATAAATCCGCTGCTTTTATCATTATGTGGCTAATCGCACTATGTTTAGAAAGACACCGCATACCCATTTTATATACTCCAATATCAACCATGCACGTGCAGTGGTTCTGCTCCTGGGCTAGCCCATTCTCATAGATGGAGGGTGGTCATAATGTAATGGCTCTTCGGTGTATATATATATATATATATATAGATATATATATATATTTATATATATATAATAGAGATACGATTCGGGGATTCTATTAATGTATCTCGGGGATTAATCGCCAAATAACTTGCGAAAGATGATACGTTCAAATTCAGTAAAAAGGTTAAATTCACTTCAACAGTTAATCTTTCTTAAGAACAGTGCACCAGTACCTTTAAGGCAATCTTTGTCAGGACAAATTAATTCAATAAAATTTTTGCAATAAAATTCATTTTGGCTTTTATAGATACTGCAATATTTTAAAATCAGTAATTTTCATTTAAATAAGCAGTCCATGTAATTGCATGGAAATTAAATAGAATAAAAAGAATAACATAGGTCGGATTCTTTGATTAATTCAAAGAACTGGAACAAATTTATTCCGAAATTTCATTTATTCGCTCTTTACCTGGCCACATCAAAAATGATCCTGGTCCCAAAACAGTCACTAAATGTCATTGAAGAAAGAGTTCGTGCCATAATGATCAAAATAGCGTGATCAACGCTGGAGGAAGCAATTTATGTTTTGGAATATGCCAAAATATCTTCTTTTATCGTCGCAGAAACACATTTTCTAAAGAATTATCGCATCGAGCAGTGGGTGAAAAAGTTTCAATCAGCCCAGAATCGCCAAAATCATAATTATTGAAAATCTTCCTGCAAATATATTTTACAAAGTCTCAAAAAAGTGCGCCAGAGCAATATTGAATGCGCCTCAAGAAAAAGCGTAGTTTGTGTTATGGAGATATAGTGAATGCTTATCATAAATTATACAGAACTATGATAAATCATTTATACTTATCATAAATTATGTACATCTATACGAATATATAAATGGGAAAGTTTGGAAGGATTATTGTTTGTTTCTACATCATGCCAGAACGGCTGAACAGAATTGGATGAAATTTAGCACAAAGACAGATTAGAGACAGGAACAGAACATAGGCTACTTTTTATTCCGGTTCATTGAGGGGTTCATTTTTTATTAATTAAAAACTAAATTTCATGCCAAAAACCTGAGGCAAAACCTGAGTTGAGGTTAGGCTTAGATGAATTTCGGCCGATTATTTCAAACGATTCTATTAATTTTCTTTCTGTTTGATGTATTTAAAACTAGCCGCCTTTGGCGACCAGCTGGTTCACCATGTGTAATGCGTTCTAAAATTTCCATTTAAATCATATATTTTTTAGTCAAAATTTAAGAGATTCAGTTATTAGTAGTTAAAGAGTCGGTAACTTTATTCGGAAAAACTTTTTGAGTTTAATGCTCTAATAAAAATGTTTTTTGGGGTGGTATTGCCAAAATGTTAAATATGTTTTTAAAAGAAAGCGAAAAAGGGAAAAAATTATTGAATTAATGATACAGATATTGCAAACGATTATAGAAATATGCCATTAAGTCGGGATTTCAATGCATATACTGTCTAAATTCAATCAGGTTTACTGTAAATAAAGATAATTTATGGAATTAATGATATAAATATTGCAAACGATTTCTTAGAATCCTTTGCTATGCATTTATTTTTTTAGAAGATATCACTTTTTATATTTATGTTATTTTATCCAGTCACGTGCTGAAAGTTGTATTTCTTTAGATTTGATTTGCGATGATTGTTTTTTTTATTCGAACTTCTGGCATTCTTTTATTTTATCCAGTCACGTGATAAAAACACGGTTAAAATATTTCTTTAAAAATTCGTTAAAAATAGAAGCTTACATTATAAATTAAAAAAACTGATAC
>JAPMOQ010000547.1:0-12090 GCA_026543055.1 Argiope trifasciata | reverse complement strand
ATTAATCACTTTATCGCCAAATTCGTCGCCAACTCGCAAAATGGGCGCTAAGTTCTGGGATCACTAATGTGAAACGCGTTAACGTCGAATACATATAACTGTAAATAAGTTTTTCTTATGATGACTTTAATTGTGTGAGAATTAACATTGACAGGTTCGTAACAGTACGCAACACTTTCCTATGAATAATAACGTCACAAATCTGTGGTCTTATGATTTATTTATATAAACTGCAACATCAGTGCGGGAGCATTTATAAATATCGATGTGCACAATCCAGGTGTATACGTACTCACTCAAATAGTATTAATTAGATCGAGACATTCTAGATGGTGGTGCACCGCGTAATTAATCCACGGTTATTATGCATATGAGACGCACATATGTCACGTCACGTACATCTTGTCACAATTCGAGCCAGTCAGCTGAAAGTATTGCAGTTACTGTAAACACTATTCCAGATGTTTCGTTGCATCACCTACTGGGACATAAACACCTGCCAGATCAGATTCAGACAACCAAATATGAGCGATTTACGTTTGGTGAATCAATTAATCGTCTGATTACACACAAGATTATCGGCAGTAGAATAATAATTGATTTTTACGATATCTTAACATTATAAATATAGGGAGAGTTTAGAGAATTGTACATAGTATGGTATATTAAAAATAGAGCTTAAATAAAGATTTTATAAATTTGTTACTTATTTATTGCTTACATTGTCTATTTAAATTATCCAATACTCGAATTTATACCCAGAACAATTCAGATGAAGTTTTCTCTAATTTTTATTGATTATCTTCTATTGAAAATGAAAACTGAAAAATACCTTTGATGTTACAAAAACAATTGAAGTGTAGATTTTTCGGATAAGAAAAAACGGAAATCAAAAGATGAAACCAGGGATGAAAACTAAATAATCGTTTTATAAAATTCGACAATGCTATAGCAGAAGTAATGAATAAAAAAAAAAACGACTCAATGTAACAGAAAAAGGATATATACCCCAACCCTCCATGAAGACTCTGTTTTCTTCAAAAATCTATTTAAATAAAAAAAAATAAGAAACATTGCTTCGTTTACCATGAAATCAGTCATTGCCTTAAACAAATGTTTAGTTTTATGATTATGTTTAGGAAATGTTTAGTTTTTTAAAAGAATATTTGCATAATGCAACTGATATGAAATGGTCCTGCGTTGATTTGTTAACATAAATTTGCTGTTCCAAAAAATTATATGACTGATTTCTTTACCTCTTATGGTAGCATGTTAAATGAATAGATATCACTTTCAGACAGAATTGTTGTTTCAAATATCTGCGAAGATATGCAATATGAACAAAATGTTCTGGTTTGTTCTTTAAACCAGTTTTTTTTATAAACATAAAATAGTAAATGCGTATAGTTATCTATAGTCAAAATTCATAAAAATCAAATAACAATCATAAGCATCTATGGTCAAAATATTTTGCTACTATTTAAACTACAAAATATCTTCATAAATTTCAAAATATGATATTTTTGCTTCTCACAAGAAAAGAATGATGGCTTTTATGGGAGTTGGAGTTGGAAATTGTTCTCCCTTGAATGCCATGGCTTAAAGTTAATGCACTATGACTTCTTGCCATTTTGAATGTTACACGAATCTCGCCAGAAACATTGGTTCCGTAAAAAATGGAATAAGACTAGATTTGAATTTAAAAAAATCATGGAATGTGTGAATACAACACGGCGAACATGAAATTAATCTTGAAAATTGACAAAAGAAAAATTTAAAGGTAAAATATGTCCTTCTTTAATAAACTAAAGTAATATCTTGCGATGTCGATTAATATAAAAGTGTTTGAATTACTGGTAAGTGAGTTTGAGTTGAAAAAACTCGAAACATATTTGTCATCACTTCGAAAAATTGAATTGAATAAATATTATAATCGCTTAGATTACAATGTCTGGAAATAAAGTCTTTCAATCATTTAAAAATTGAAATAATACAACTGATTTTCTTCCGCTGTCTATAAAATAATGCTCAAATACTTCACCACTCTAAAACCTCAGTTCTTCGAGACGATTGACAGCCAGAAAAAAGTTCCGACACGGTCATTTTTTTCACTTACGAGACAAGACATCCATTTCGAATTTCTACTCTCCCCAAATCGAAGTTGCCAGACCCCAATTTGAATGATGGCTCTCCGGAATTGTCGGCCACTTCCCCGAAGAGTGGAATCATGGGAATTCAATCTCGACGGTCTGAGGAGAATGTTCTTCGATTTTGGACGTCGGAATTCCGCCGTCACTAATTGAGTTACTGGGTTTAAACTGTCTTTGAAGTGAAGTGAAATGAAGTGAGTCTAAACCAAGATTTCAATGAAAATGTTTTGTATTCGATGCCACAGTCACCGGAGAAAAAAAATGGAGTAATATGAAGTTTGTTTGATATGAAGACAATATTTTATTGGCAGGCAAGCAGTTATAAATTTGTTTGTCTCTACCAACAAAGCCATATCCATTATTTTTTTAATTTACTGCAAATAAATTTACATTCATTTTAAAATTAAAATTACCATTGCCTTTTAATATTAGTTGTATTTGGCAAATCACTTCTTCTCTTGGAATATTACTATGCTCATGACTGTCCTAACGAAGTTACATTACGTATCACTATGTGATAGACATTAAATTTACATTGCATTAATAGGTTAAACATGTTATACCAGTTGTATAGCTGTAGCTGACCATCGCGACTGGCCATGAGAAAATCTGGATGATCGAACTCCGCTACTGCACAAATGAAACTATTGCTATATTCTAATACTCTTCACCAGATACGCTACACCCTTTCCCGAAGGTCGTAAAAGTTCGAAGGTCCCAAAGTCGTTAAAAGGCAGTTACCTACACCATATTACCGCCTACTACGGTGGCAATAACCAATCACAATACCGGAAAGCATCTCATCTTCGTATCTGAGGTTCTCATTGGAGGAATGCCCCGTACAACCATGTTAGAGTTGAGTTTCTGACAGAATTCTGCAAACAAAAATGTACAATCTTGGTAAACTGTTTATGCAATGGCTTTCTTTCTCTTCTTCATAAAACTGCACACATAATAATGAGATCCTTTTTTCTTCAGCTTATGATAGAGGAAAAAAAATCACATGATTAAATATTTTATAAAATGATGAAATGAGGTTAAATTGCATCGTAACAATATAATGATTTGTTGAAAATTACACATTTTTTTATTATAAAATCTGTAAATTCAAGAGATATGGTCATTTCAGTTATATTTGAAGAATGAATAAACAAATCTATCTTAAAAGTGTTTAGAGTTAAGTTTCATGTTGTGATATTATTGAATGTAAGGGCGAAAAAATGCTAAAATATCGTTCACCTTTCAAATTATTGAAAAACTTTGAAAAGTATATTCTTACCATAGAAATCATATTTGTGCCAAATCTAGAAAGTTTAAAATGAAAAAATTTATCCACCAGAGCGACAATATAGATGTACTTTCATACCCCTTTATTATTAACAAATAACATAGCATCGCATTTAAATATCAATTCTATGTTACCAACTTTTGTTCACCAGTTTTTCACTAAGTAATGTAACTTCATGCCCAACTGACATAAGTCAAACTTCCAGCAACGTTTCAATTCAATGCGTGTTCCCGGAATTGTGTACCTTCACGTAGTGTTCAATAAGACAAAGAAAGAAGTTACTTTGGAATGGAGCTTTGCTGTAACTTGACTTCATTAAATACTGACACTAATCCAATGTAAAAAAGTGAATGGTACTAAAAAAATCATTACCTGTATAAAAATAAATGAGTTTTTGTTCATAGTATTCACTTGCTTTTCTTTTCCAAAGATTCATCATCACATCCATTGTATTTGGAATCAACAAACTAGTTGGGACATACAAAATGGGTACAAACAATGGGTACAAAATGAACAATCGTACAGAATAGGTAGGTAATCTGAATCCATTTATAATCAATCAACCTTCTTGAATGGATCCGAGTGGCGAAACATTCAGGGAAATCCGGACTTTTCGAAATTAAGTGTCGCAATAAGTTAGATGCAACTTACCCAATAATCTTCATAAAATCAAACCGAGTCTCCAGACTAATTCAAGACATATCACCCAAACTGTCTTCTGGGTCTCTTTGTGATCACATCAAAGTGATCCAAGTTTCTTTGATAGAATGATATTTCTAGATTATTAGAAGAAATAGCTTCATACCGAGTCCTTGGGCCTATTTGAGACGGATTAATAAGTGCTCTTTCCGAAGCAAACCATTGAAAAGATATCTTTTCATCATGCTGTATCAAGATACCTTTGATTAGATAACTGGAAAATATCGAAGATAATTAGTATCCTGAAAGGATAATTTTCTCTATATCCCCTCTTCATGCATTTTTTATCGGAGACAGTCTTCAGATACTAGATATTTGTTTCTTAGATTCCATTTTTGTTCTAACTTCTCTCTCGATGAATGAAATCCTTTGAAATGTGGCTCATAATTTTCAGACGTGAATAGTATCTTCTCACGGCTTTTTTCTTCCGATACATTTCTTCTTTTCTATAGAGAATTCATTGTACTGCGTATCAGTAAATAGACTCTTTTTTAAAACTTTAGTGTTTTGTAATGCAGAATATCTACCTTTCCCAATTCCAGATTTATTCTACGGTGCTAAAAGGGACATTTTTTATATCGTTGGAATAACTAAAACACCTATTTTAATTTAGTAAACAGGCGAAACTTCTCTTCTAAAATTCAAGAAATTGTGTGTTTGAATTCTTAAAAGGATGAGAAATAGATTCAAACTGGAAAATGTAACACACGTATGTCGTTATCAGACCTCGTTTTATCAAGAAGAGATGAATTTATATAAACATTGATCACTTATATGAAATTTTAAGTACTTTTAAAAAGTGAATTCGAAATGCTTGTGCAATTTGTACTATTTTTGTCACTTCTACATTATACACAGTATTTGGACAGTTTCACAATTATTATGGTTTTTACATTCTTATAATTTTATCAATTTTTACGGATACAAAAACTGTTCCAGTACACGATGAAACATAAGAAATTTACAACATACAATGTTACAAATATTTTCAACTAACATCTGAAATTACATGATGACATGTCCTACAACTGCTTGAAATCTGGCAGGATGGCTCAATACATCGAAGGAAATAATATTTAATTTCTCAAAATTTGTCAAACGGTTAACTGTCTATCTGCTTGTATTTTGGCTTGTATGTAAATACAATAACACCTATCACAACGATTAGAATAAATGAATAACATGTTATTATATTGTTCCAATGGTTGTTTATTATTTTTTTGTCAAAGTTTGATATGGATCGGCAAAGCATCGATCAACATACATATTTTCCCGATAAACTGAATAAAAATGTAAGAGTCATGCGAAAAATCCCTATTTCGTAATTATATTTTGCTAATTCCATGTAAGGAATTCATGGCCTTGTCCAAAGTCCTCAATTTGAAGTGGGAGAAACTGCACAAGGCTTTTTATTGGACAAGACAATTTCAGGGAAACCAATCCCACTATTTACTTTAACCAATTATTTTCATCTGTACATGTCCTGCATTTTCAGAATAAAAAAGTGGAAATAATTGTGTTAGTAATTTACAAACTTTAGGGCGTTTTATTGAAGGATTTTCTTTTAATATTATATAGGTATTGACATAGTTTTTTGTTCTAGAGGAAAAAAAAAAGAAGTAAGGACTAACAGGCTTCGTTAAAAAGAAAAATACAATGTGATTTAATTCTGCAGAAAACAGTCATTTTACATTCTTGTTTAAGAAAAGGGAACTTTAGAAAGATTAACCCAAAAAAATTATTTAAGAACATTAAAAATTATAACATATAACATGGCATTCTCTTCCTTTTTTTTGTCTTCATTAGTATAATTACGTCAATGGAAGTAAATTTTATCTTTTTGTAAGAATATAATCAAATTCAACTGATTTTGCTCCATAATGTTCTTTTGATTTATGAAATTGCAACATCTTTTTATAACTGTTTAAGTTGTAGGAATGGAAAGGCATGTATTCAACAGTGAATTTCCCCCATTTTTTTCACTTCATCATAATTTAAAGAATGAGTTTTTGTTTAGAATGCTGGAGAAAAATTCTTTCCAAAATAATTGTTCGGAAGTTTTTATGGAAAAACAACGAATACTTACTTGCCAATGCTATGTTTTGAGCTTCTCATTCAATAAACCACTTTTTATTTTGGAAACAGATTTTATTTTAAATTCTTTTTAACTTTTACATTTTTTATAATGAGTGCACCTTTTAAATGAAAATATCTAAATATGAAACGCAAGTTCGGTTTTATGAATCCTTAAATTTGTGATGGAAAATAAAACCACTGAAAAATGTATTTGGAAATATTGCAAGTATAGTATCAATGTAAAAAATTCGTTGTTATTTAAAACTAGCTTATCTAAATTAGATATAAATTTCTTTATCACTTAATTCTTTTTGAAAGGTTTCTACTCCAAAAAAGGAGTACTATACATAGATGTATTCCATGAATAAAAGAAAATTTTGCAGTATACATTTCTAGGTATTGGAATTTCTACGCATCGAATGATTATTCTTGAATCTTCAAGCGAATTATATAAAGATTTAGACAAATGTATTTGAAATTTATTCTATATTTCACCTTTCATGCACCTAATGCATAAATAAAGTTAGAGACCTACCTTAAAAAGTTTTTGGCAAAACGAGCTTGCAAACTAAAATTTTCCAACAGTTGAAAGCTAGATATTTTCTTTTCTTGGTTGGGCAAAAATTATTCAAACATTTTGTCGTTCTGAAATCTCAATTCTAAGAAGACTGACAGTTCAAATAAAAATTCTGTCATGGTAATTTTTTTCACTTACCAGACCAGACATAAATTTCGGATTTCTACTTTCCCCAAATCGAAGTTTCGAGGCTTCGATTTGAATGATGGCTTCTTAGAATAGTTGGGCACTTTTTCGAAGTGAGGAATCATGGGAATTCTATCTTGACAGTCAGTAGAAAATAGTTGTCGATTTCAGACTTCGAAATTTCTCTGTCAATAATTAAATTGACAGACTTAAATTTCTTTAAGGAACTGAGGAAAATGTGAAAAATGGCCAACTATATTTAATATGCTTCTTTTGTTAGTGAAGAAAAAGTAATCATAGGTTGATTATTGACTTTGAAAATACTTTATAATTTGATTAAAAAAATACACTATGCCAAACTGTACCAATTACATTCCAATTCAAGGCACTCCTGTAAATAATTCTTATAGTTCTTTGTCCACAATTGATTACAACGTTAATAATTTAACTTAAGTGTACCTAATAATTTTCTAATTTGTTTGGGTATAAAATTGACGAATTTAGACAATTATACTTTAAAAGATAAAAATAAGAAATTTTGTAGATTTTTTCTAAATTTTTAATTAGAAATTAATTAACTAAAATGTTCCGATTTTTATTTTTAATAATCATGGAATCTGCTTTTCAGGAAAATTATAATTTACGAATTGTCATTTTTACCAAACAAGTTTCATTATATAACGCAATTCAAGTAACTTTTGGCCCTTTTTTTAATATTTGAAATCATCTGTCATTATTGTTTCCATTATCAGTGTTCATGAAAAACTTCTAAGAGAAACAAAAATGGAATAGCTTAATTTTACTAACAATATAAAATATTAATGCGCATATTCCAAATTTTTTCAAATAACTGATATCAAGTAAACATGTTTACTATATTTAGCTGAAATGTCTAGATTAATTTCCAATTTCTTTAGTTTTAAATTGATATAAGCATTAGTCGTGTGAGGAAATAGTCGTGGAATTCCTAACTAAGGAATAGACAAATTTCATTTAGGTAGAAATAGTTAAAATACATATCAAAATGCGGAAAGACGTCCATTGCATGTTTCTAACATATACCTATACCATAATCTTTACAAATAAAAATGAATATTTGTCTGTATGTCTCTTATGCAGTGCCGTGCCGCTCATCCAATTGTGATGAAGCTTTGAATACTTTTTTTTTTGCCTTTATTTGTTTCTGCTGAAGACGGAAAAACAAAAAACGAAAAATTGACAACTCTAAATTCTTGAATAAAAAGATAGAATTAATGTTATACTTTTCATTTATATATCACTCAATTGCAAAAAATGTATTCATTTCCGATTCGAACATAAATATCATTCTTTCTATCATTCATAATTAAACAAGAGAGTTATTCTATATGTCAACCGATATTTCCAAACTTATTTTTCCTGCTGCAGCAACGGGCCGGGTTCCAGCTAGATGGCAATAAATCGAATAATAACAACAACAGTAATTGGGAAGTTGTTAATCCAACAACCAGAAATGTAGCAAAGATAGCAAAGATCTTATACTTACATATGCATGTGGTGATATCTTAATGAGACAGATAACATATACGGGAGATGAGCATGCTTTTGTCCTGTGGTTATGTTATCGGCCTTATAATACAAAGGTCCCGGGTTCTATTCCGAGCAATTTCACCTTCCACAATGGTGACCTCGGACGTGATGAGCCTTCACCTTCAAGCAACTGATGTGTGGCGCCATCTACCCTCAACCAAAGTCGTCATACTCACTTGACGCAGCAACACGTCGTCAGACTCACTTGACGCAACAATTCACGCTTGCCATAACGCTTGGCGTAACTAAAAAGCTCTCCGCTCGCCAAACAAACATAGGTACGGCGCATTAGATACACATCAACCACTCACTCAACAAACCAATTCATCACCACTCAGCAACAACTCATATCGTTCGTCTAACTCACTGGTGGGTGAGTCTGTGGTGATATCTTAATGAGACAGATAACATATACGGGATATAAGCATACTTTTGTCCTGTGGTTATGTTATCGGCCTTCCAATCCAAAGGTCCCAGGTTCTATCCTGAGCCATTATTTCACTCCCACATGCACACACAATATTCTCTATATGTAAATTTATTAATTATACATTGTGATCTATAGCGATACAATTTTTCCTTTGCGTGTTTGATTTTTTCGGAGGCGAATGTATTATTACAGAAGAAAAAAAATGTGAGCTTTTGAAAGAGGAATAAAGCACTTTTAATATTAAATATTCACACATATAATTCTAATATGATGTTTGAAATAAATTTTACTCTGATATCAAATTTTTAAAAATAATGCATGAATTAAAGTTTCATTCGTATCCCATCAAAAGTTAACAAACTTCAGATAATTACAACAATTTTCTTAAGAGTAATCTCAGATTTTCATGCCATATTATGGAAGTTATATTTGAGTAGAATTAATAAAAAAAGTATCATATTTATGAGTATAAACTAACATTTAGTGAAATACTTGAAATTTCATTTGTTTTATAAATACAGTAAAAGCTCTTTATTCGGTGGATATATGTTCCACAAATATGCCGCGAATACAGAAACCGTGAATGCGGAATGGTAATTTATAAGGAATTATAGGGGATACATTCCAAAATTTTATATATATATATATATATAATTATCTTAAGGCAAGGGTTTGAAGAATTTTGTAATTTTCTTTTGCTTGGCAGTTTTTAAAAGCTCCTTCAATTCAGATTGATACGCAGCAGTCGCATTAGCAATTTGCTTCTTAAAAATAAGGTTTCGTTCCATAGGCGTTCATAAAGAAATCGCAAAGCTCATTTGCCATTCTTAAACCTTCACTAAGATTTTTCAAATTAAATGTCAGGGCTTGTTGAAGCCTCTTCTTCAATGAGCTGTGAAATTAATATTTCCTCCAAGTCGGTTTCAGTCAGATCTTCATTTTGCGATTCAAGCAATTCCTGAATGTCACTTGATTCTATCTGTTCGAACCCATCTCGTCCTATTCCATTAGCGATTTCGGCTACGTTTGCAGTTTGCATTTAACAACATTCTTTAGACAAAGCTGTGACAAGTTTTTTTATTTTTTATTAATCCATTTGACGGCATTTACAAAGGATATTGGGTTGGATACTTATTGGAATCCTTTTATTATTATGTAATGTTCTTATGAGATCCGCGAATAAAGAAATTTTTAGCCGCGAATATAGGAATTGGGTCTCATTTTTTTAATCCGCGAATAGTGAAACCGCGAATGAAGGAAGTTCGAATAAGGAGCTTCTACTGTATATTGATGCCAAATCTGCTTCATGGTGATCTGGATAGATTAATGGTAAGGTTTCGACATACGGACATGAAGGTTACTTTTCCTTAAAGATTTGTCGATTCTGCGATAGATCAATCATATGAATGGGGCTCATGCAGGTTTAATTGAAGTCGAGAAGCAAAAGTTCCCCACCCCCATTTGTATGATGTAGAGCTTTTGGTTCATGGCTCAAGTAGAATTCTATATCAGCTGATCAATATTGTAAGGTCATGCTAAAAATAGGCAGAATAAATGTAATATTGTTGAATATATCTACAAAATTGTTAGTCATTAAACCTAGGAAAAGTCATCTATATAAATAAGTGCTGCCGATAAAATTTCGACTACTTATTACTTGCAATTGCGGAATGGTTATAGGCTCAACACAATAATCTAAAGTATAAAAATAACTTTCATATCTAATTACCGCAATATTACTATGAATTAATTACCAAATAACTCACCTAGGAGATATTACGGATTCAGTAAAGATACTAAATTCAAGCTAGACGTTGATATTTCGTAGCTATTGCAAGTAAATTCAATGAAAGTATTCAATAAGTATATCCACGGAAACTTTCAATTTCGTTATGCTTAATAACATTTTAGCGTTTTTTTTTTTTTTTTTTTTTTGCTGTAACATCCGAAATATAAGATTACAAATAATTTTGCACCATCTTAGTTTTCAAAAAAAAATCTTTTCAGCTATATTATATCTTATCAACTAATATAATATTTTATTTTCTCTTAAATAAATTTCAAAAAAAAATTAAGAACATTTTTTAACATTAAACGTGAGAATTCTGAACTAATATTAAACGAATCACGAGGTACAATAATTAGCTTCTTTCATTACCATTCTGAAAGAACACCAAGCATTACGATTTTAAAGGAATATACAGATATAATATTTAAAAATGACTATTTGTTCGTAGAATAAAATAATAAAAATAGAATAAATACTATTTATGCTTCTCTTTCATATGTCCTTCCATTTCAATGAATGCATTTATTGCCGACAAGGCAATAAATATTATTCTTCATATCATTCTTAATTAAATAAGATAACTATTTCAAATTCAAACCAATATTTGCAAGATTATTTTTTCTGAGGGAGCAATGTGTAAGGTATGAGCCAGTTCTTGCATAAAACATAAAATTATTATACATCATTAAATGTATCAAGGTAACATATTTAAGATAACATATTGTGTATCAGTTTTTTTAGGTATTTACATGAAAATGTTCGTTCTCGGGTTTGAAAATAGATATTCAGAAAACATTGAACTTCAGGAATTGTATAAATTACATATTTGTCTGTGAATATAATTTTAAAAATACACCAAATAGATGAATAAAATTTAGTATGCAGTCTGAGCATAAAAATACTAAACATTTTTTAATTTTAAAATGATATAGATCAGGAGACAATTTAATTGTCTGTCCGTCCATGAGCATATTTGAGTGATATCCTAAAAATTTGGCAGGGAGATGGATGAATCTGCTATGTGGTGAAATCATCAGATTCTTAGATTTGTACCGAGTTTCACACATAAATTGTTAAAATAAAAGCCCCCAAAACTAATATTCGGTTTACATTCCTATATTATAAAACAAAGAATCGCATTGTGCTAGTATAAGAGAACGTTTTATGCAATTCAATTCTCTTGAGATTAAAAAAGAAACCACACTGCATGAAGATACTACTGAAAAAAAATATAACGTTCTTCCATTTTGTAATAACGAAATATTAAACAAAATAACAAACCTACTTCACGAACAATAAAAAAGAAAAGTGTTTGGAAGAATACTGATAAAATAACAATGCATAAAAAAATAATAAGCAGACGATAGTTGCACTCGAATGATTTAT
>JAPMOQ010000529.1:13697-27185 GCA_026543055.1 Argiope trifasciata | reverse complement strand
AAATGAGTCCATCGCTTTATCCACCAAACCACATACATCTGGAGAGCGTGGGCTATTTGGACTTCTTAATACGTGCATTCGTGTTTCACAGACCCCGGGAATCTGGTCCAAAACCCTAATGCTAAGAATATCAATGGATCTGCGCTTGGCAGCGGACTTGTGAAGGAAAGTTGGATACAAAACTGTGAAAATTTCATCAAAATATTGGAGTTTCGGATTTTTATTTGCTCATTAAGTATGATTAACTATAGAAACTTAACTCAAAATAATAATAAAATAAGAAAAATTATAACTAATCGGTTTTTAGCCTTCGAGACTCGATCTGAGGACAAGCAAAAATTAAGCAGTGACTTCTAAATGTGAGGACCTCTTAGTACCCGAAGGCGGAAGACATGTATCCATCTCAAATGACGATGAAACACACACATGCACACATTCGCTAGTACAATTCCTTATTGCAGGGGGGAGGGATTCATTCACACCTCACAAACAGAACACAAATGAAGAACAGCCATGCCAGATGCGGAACGTCCAGATCACGAGGAAGGCCAGCTACCCCTAAGCCAGCATACCAATTATAATACTGTGGAATTATTTTATTAAAGTCAAACAATAGATAAATTATGGAATTTAATTTTTATTAATAAAAATGTTGTCTTCATGCTTATAAGGACGTTAATTTATCTTATTTCGAAACATGATAATATCCAATCGAAATTTATATGCATCACACTTTCATAGAGTGTCAAGTGTCGGAAATACTGTCCGCAAACGAAATTCAACCAATCATGTGAAACTTTGAAGTGACGTCACACACGTGGCGTCACCTTCCTTTTCGTTTGCAGACGGAAAGTGCCGAACATACTTTGCCTTGTGATAAGGCCTTAAGACTACAATGCTAAGAATATCAGTGACATCTGTGTATGTGTGTGAACTTGACACTGAAAGTTTGAAATAAAACTTATTATAAAATAAAACTGAACTAAAACTGATTATTTGATTGAAATATATCTACTACTATTATATTTTTTAGGCTTTAAATGGATCAGAGAAACAAAAAATCAATATTCGAAATATTATTTGACATAAAAATAAAATAAAATAAATCAAAATTAATATATTTTGAGCTTTTGAGACTTTTTCTCATTAGCAGCAAAAATCTAAGATTCGGCACGTCACTCTAACCACCAAGCCATGCACTACTTGATAAAACAACGGGTGTTCTCTTCTTAATACATTAATCAGAGTATGAGAGACGTGATCGTCCATTCGCTTAACATTGTGCATTTAGAAAGAGATTTCCCACTTTTCTGAAGGGCAGCGCTGGCCTGGTGGTAAGGTCTCGGTTTCGGAACCGGAGGGTTTCATGTTCGAGACTCGATTCCACCGAAGATCCGTCGTGTGAGGGGGTCTCTTGCACGTTAAATCTGTCAGGCCAAACGTCCATCCGCTGGTGTGGTGTGGAGAGGGGGTGCCACTTCAGGTGCCGTCCTCGTCATCTGACCGCGGCTCAAAATTACGAGGTCCGTCCCTAAATAGCCCTCGTGATGCTTTAAACTGGACGTTAATATAACTAAACTAAACCCACTTTTCTGAGGGTCAGTTAGTGCGGTTAAGAAGCTTAGACGGCCTTCCAGTGCGGAGAATGCATGGCGCAATGGATAGAGCGTATGACATCCGCGCTCTAATTTTTTTGGTTCGTTTGATGCTGGAGATATTTTTTTGTTTTCATTCCTTTTTTTAAATTTTTTAATCCAGATTTATTCTATATTCAACAGCAATTCAGAATACGCCGACGCATTGGGATATGATATATCACATCAAAATAAGAATAATTTATTTGGAATTTTAAGCTCCGATGAACCTTTTATGCTGAGAGAGCATCTGATCGTATAACATATTGCATTTCGAATCAGACTTCCAACTTACTTGAGAGCCTGTTAGCGCCGTAATGAAACTTAGACGTCCTCACAGAACAGAAAACGCATGGCGCAACGGATAGAGCATCCGACATTCGACCCTCTCCTGCTTTTGTTTGTTTTAAAGTAAAGGCTGGGAATTATTTTATTTTTTCATTCATTTTTTGATCATTTTTATCGGGACTTATCCTATAATCTCTAACAATTTGGCACACTCTAAAGCATTTTGAAATGAAATAGGATGTCAAAATATTAATGATTTATTTCAAACTTTAAGTTCCGATACTCCCTCACGTTCAGGGGTCGTCCGATCGTTTAACACATTGCATTTCGAATCAGATTTCCAGCTCACTTGAGGGCCGGTTAGCGCTGTAATGAAACTTAGGCATCCTCGAAGAACAGAGAACGCATTCGAACCGCTCCTGTTTTTGTTTGTCTTAAGTTCGATGCTAGGAAGAATTTTATTTTTGAATTCAATTTTTTTTTAAATTTTTATCGGGACTTATTCCATAATCTCTAACAATTCGGCACATTCAGAAGCATTCTGAAAAGCAATAACACGTGAAAATATATATGATTTATTTGAAATTCTAAATTCCGATGGACCTCTCATGCTAAGAGAGCATCTGATCGTTTAACATTGTACATTCAGAATCAGATTTTCTACTCATTTGAGGGTCGTTTAGTGATGTAAAGGAAATTAGATATCCTTTCAGACCGGAGAACCAATGCTCCGATGTCAATGTCATGCTCAGATATCGTCCACTCGTTTAAGATTGTGCATTTAGAAAAAGATTTGCAACTTATTTGAGGGTCAGTTAATGATGTTAGGAAGCTCAGACGGCAGTGAAGACCGGAGAAGGTATGGTGCAACGGATAGAGCGTTTGACATTTGAACATCTCCTGTTTTTGTTTGTCTTAAGTTCGATGCTCGGAATAATTTTATTTTTTCATTTACTTTTCAAATTGTTTTTATCCAGACTTATTCTATATTGAGTAGCGTTTCCGCCTACTCTGGCGCATCCTGAAATGATATATCACGTGAAAATATCATTGATTTATTTGAAATTTCAAGCTCCCAAGCCCCTGTCATGCTCTGAGATCATCCGATCGTTTAAAAGTGTGCATTCAGAATCAGATTTCCCAATTCGGTTAGTGCGGTGAAGAAATGTAGATGGCAGTGTAGACCGGAGAACGCATGGGTCAACGGACATAACGTCCGACTTCCTTCCTCACATTTAGTTTTTAGGAATAGTTTCATTATTTTATTCATTTTTTTTATTTGTGGGGCTTTGTGCAGAACGACATTTTGTACCACTGGTTTTTGGAGATCTTCAATTCGAGCCTCGAAACCTATGAACGGTTCTGTTTATCTTTCTTCCTGTTTCCTCGATTTTGAATATTATTTCCTTTACTAGATCAACGGTTGTGTAAGTTTTTCCAATTTGTAACATCAAACATAAAATTACGCCAAAATGTCTGTAAATGTCACAGAAAATTGGTGTCAAGATCTTGCACAAAAGCATAAATGACTCCTATTTTTAATATTCTATTTCTCATTGTTATCCTCCCCTGCGTCCTGGCTTAGGGGTAGCGATTCTGCTTAGCGTTGTGGGCATCCGGGTTTGAGCAAGGGAGTAATGTGAATGTGCCCCTTTGCAAAAAGGGGAAGTGCAAGCGAATGTGAAGCATGAAGTAGCTAAGTCGGACTCTTGGACCTAGTTGCCTCTACTGAAAAACAAGGGATGCTTATCCCTTGATTAGGCTTAAAATTGCTGACAGCGATCAGCGGGCTTGTCAATGACAAGTGCCATTTCAACGTTATTATTAATATATTTTCATTATTTTGTTTTTATGATTTCATTTTTGCTACAGGAATAATTTTGCACTTTTTAGTGCATCAATGAAAGTGCTTTTTTTAAATTTTAATCATTATTTCTTTATATTGGATAGGTTGAAATAATACACCAGATGATATGTTTGAAGGAAAAGCATCTTTCTAGAAATAGCATAAAATCTTACAAGGGATGTCGTTGTACTAGGGTCCGAATCTCTTTTACCATCCATATATTCGAATCTGATTATTGGAAACAACGTCGTTTTCCCCTTTGCCGACCAAGGGACAGCAGTCAACAAATTTAGCACTACTGAAGAAGTCTGAGTATTCATCTGAAGAAAGAAAAAACATTTGTTTTTTCTCCCCTGCCACCTTATTGTCAAAGTGGAAGACTAATTTTTCTCCGATCATCGGATCTGTGGTTTCATGGATACTTGAATTCTTTAACCACAGATCTTTAATGCATTTTTATGGAAGATTGAAAGACTTGTAGATCTATTAACAAACGCTCCTTAGCATATTCGATTCTTTGAATGGCCGTAGATGAAAATCCGTTTATTATTATATTTTTAAATTGTATTTCCCTTGCAGCTTTCGAATCTCGACAACCACTTTGATAGCATTCCTTTTCTCTCAAAAATTTGGCTCCCTATTTTGAGAAAGACACATTTGGCGAAATATTTGTGCCAATATAATCATTTTATCATTTGTTATTTACAACTACAAAGGAATTTGGACGGTAACAGGGAATTTTTAAAATGGTGATGGGCGATGAGTTTAAAGAATTTTGCATTGCTCTTGTAGGGTTACTAGAATTTCCTGTTTTCATTCAATCTACTTGTATTATAAACATTTATTGTTGATACTTTGTGTGCATATGCGTTTTTTGTGATATAATTAACTTGATTTCGACTGATTATGGATAGAAAAGTGAGTACAAAACTTTTCTTTGAGAATCTTTTATCATAGAAATAAATCAGAAAGTTATTATTCATTGTTCTCTCCTTATATGCGAGTTTCTTATTTCAAATATTAGCATTTACGATTTCAGTTGTTCGTGTTCAAGAAGATACGCATTTATTTACTTGCAAATATAGCTGAATTTTGATGAAAAAGGAATTTGGTTTCTGTTTTTCACTTTCGTATGCTTTAACATTTTGTAACGAAAGGTAAAATATCAATAAAAACAAAGCTCAAATTTATAGCATGGAACTGTTTTGATTCTGATTGTTCACTTTTTCAGCTTTCATTACTTTGCTAAACTATTACTGTGGCTTTTCTTTAAAACAATTATTGCTCGAGTTGACTCCAGTAAAATATATTTAGAAAATATTGGATTTTTAAACTTTGATCGAAGAAGTTGGGACAGCTGGTGTTTTTTATTCCCCCTTCGAAATGGATTGGTTTAAAATAACGTGTTAGGAATAACCATACCGACTTTCTTTTTCATTTTTTAATCATATGAAAAGGCATAAGCTGAAAGATGAATAACTTATAAATAATCTTTTTCGAAAAATAGAGATATGCATATATTTACCCTGAAAAATTCTCTATTTAGAACTTCGATGTACACTATTTTTTTTTTGTAATTTTTATTCCTGGTATTATAATAGCGTACATATAATACCAATGTTTCGATTTAGTTCTTTATACCAAGTTCTTATGAATCAGAAATCCGTTACCCAATTTGCTCAAAATCATTCGTTAGTTTCAAAATGAGACTTAATTATCACATACTCAAAAAATTTTTACTCAAAAAATATTTTACTCAGAAAAAAAAAGACTGTGCAAATAGTAGGGACAGTATGTTTGCTATATTTCAGATACTTCGCATTATGCATCTGATTTTTATACAAAATGTTTATGTAAATTGTTATATGTATTACATTTAATTGTATATTGTGTGTTATAGGTATTGTTTATGTTTATTATCGATATTGTTTATGCTTTTTATAAGTATTTGTTTATGCTTGCTATAGGTATTTGTTTATGCTTATTAAAGGTATTTGTTAATATTGTTTGCTATAGGCATTTGTTTATATTGTTTGTTATAAGTATTTGCTTATATTGTTTGCTATGAGTATGTGTTTATATTGTTTAGTTTGAAGTATGTAATAGTATTAGGGAAATAATCCATAGCATTGGAAAGAGCTGATTATACCAACAATACACAATTTGAATATTTCATTAATCGCTTTATTTTGCCTTTTGTGCTTAATAATTTCTTTCATATTGATGTCATTGTGATAATTTTTTGCATATGTTTTTTTTTTTTATAAATTCATGAATAAAAATTTTAATTCAAATGAATTATTTTTTATAAAAAATTGGATAATAGTGATACCATTTCTAATGATCCAGTTGAGCATTATATTCCAAGGCTTTACTTTTAATTACATTGCAATATAAAGCAATAGTTTTAAAATGTTTGACTTGTGTAGCTTCTAAACGAAAAAATAAATTGCTTAAAAGGCACCAAAATTAAAAATATTTGTATTTCACCTTTTTTTTTCCCCTAAAATCATTTTTTATTTTGTGCAGTATGCGAATGAAATTTAAGGGTGATACTGCATGTTTCCGGAAGTAACGCATCTTGTAAATTTCTTGTATTCAATGAATACAAGGCGAAAGTATTGTAACCCTCAATAAAACTCAAACTCCAGATTTTGTGAATCTCCCTATTTCAAAGATTTAGGTCCGAATTTTTTTTTTCAAAACCTGCCGATTATCAGAATTTAAAAATTCGTTGAAGACTCATTAAATTTGATATTTATTTTAAATAAGTCCTTATTACATTTTGCACTATCTCCTATCTCTTAAAGTTTGTCATCTCGACTAAAAACGGATGCGATAGAGACAAAACGGAAAGAACTTGAGTGGATAGAATTTGATAAAGAGTGTTAGCATTAAAAATATAAATCCGGAATCAGGTTGCCTGTTTGTCAGTTCGCATATTCACATGCATAGAAAATTCTGAACACGCAACGAAATGACCTTGACAGATGACATTTGCTATTTAATTGCAGTTCTGTTGCGATTTTCTATCTATTTTTTTTGGCGATTTAATCGCTCTTCAAAAATGCTTCCAAAAGGCATAACTGTGTGTCATAGTACTAAGCAACACGAATATTATTTCAAAATTCTATGTGTAGTTGAGAGCGTCGCAGTGTTGGCGACCTTACGAGGGGAAGGGGGGGGAGAAACAAGCTTTGATAGGAAGTTTACAGAGATTTGATTCCAAATTATGACTTTTTGTCTTATACGCAACTTAAGATTTATTCGCTACTTTTACCACGGTGTAACGTTCATATAATATGTATATATATTCTGTGTGTTTTGGGAGTGAAGGGAGGGAGGATCAAAATTTTAGTTCGATAAATTCTCACTCTTAACACTTGTTTACAAAAAGAAGTCTGTGAAGCTGAAAAATGTACAAGCATCCAAGACAAACATAATGCTTTGATTTCTTTCTTTTTTGTTAACGGTTTAATGATTGTAATCTTACTTTTTTGTTAACGAATTTCTTATCAGGGAAATAAAAACTATATAAAAATTAAAATCGGTTTAGAAGATTTATTTTTTTACTTTTTGGAATCGCTATGTTTTCAGTAAAAGGGAAACTTAAAGGCTATTATGAAAATGATTAAAAATTGAATAATTATTTAAAAGGTGTTATGTTTTCTGTTCGTATAGAAAGTAATGTGTTTAAATGTTCGAACTGAATTCGGTGCTTAGAAGGTTCTATTCTATTAATAGCTATTTTACAAATCTTTCTACTGTTTGTATGTGAGAAGGAATTGTCAACGTTTTAATTTGTAATCTCCGTTTTAACTATCAACTGCAGTTCTTGCTTATTTTATGTAGTTATATGAGATGATTTTTTTACCATTGTAGAGTGCCGACCAGAAGTATCTATGTTATCCTCTTCCCCGATTAATTCTACGGCGTTTTCGATGCTCTGTTTGTTCTTAAATTCATTTATGCGAATTTTTTTTTCATTTTAGAAGCTTGTTAGACATGCATCTTTTAAGAACTAGAGGCAAAAAAAATATTAAATTTATCGTTAGACGTTTTGCGGCTCTTAAATAATTACTGGTAAGCATTTTCTTGCAAACCTCAAGTAGTTTAAAATTTCACAGGGGATTTAGTTCTTTCGGCAGCAAAATGCAATCAAACGAGGAAGTGCATAAGCTTAAAATTCAGACTGCCATTGCCTAGTCATAATATTTTATGACTGCTAATAAAACCTTCAAACTTATTTTTAAAGTAAATTATGAACAGAATATATTTATGCTTTAGCAGTTCTTACAGGAGGACAGATTCATTAAAATGGACTGTTTACGAACAGAATTAAAACTAAAAACATTCCTTCCAGCTTTTTGAATCGTCTTTGTTTTAAGCTTTTTCCATTTTAATATTATCTTATCAGTCTAAAGGAATTCTTTGTGATTTGTTGTTTCTTACGTGGATTTCCTGTAAATATTAGATCAGTCTATGAGAATCCAGTAATCTAATGTTTGATAACTGGGATAATCTGAAATATTATGATCGGGAATATTATGAGGAATATTATATATATAGGATGCGATTCAAAAACACATATGGCACTTCAGAAAATTTTAATAGTTGAAAAGTTCTGGTTTTATTATGCAAATGATTTCCCTTTCAAATGAAGAGTTGGTTAAACCCAGTAAATATATTTATTCCTTCAAATTTCTTTTTAAGAAAAGCAACGGTGCTTTTAAGAATAGTGCTTTCATCTTTTCATGTGCTTTCAAATTCCTCGAGTTCGACAAGCTCCCGAAGTGACTGGGTTACCGCTTCTAGCAAAGAATACTTTTTAAAGTTAAAAAAATTCAGCCTGGTGCCTTCATTAGATTCTATTGGCGTCGCATACTTTAAATCGTTTTTGTTCACACGACAGACCGTGGCAGCTGAAATTATTTATTCACTGAAGTTCTTTATTTCAAAATGTAAAGATAAGCAGCTTATACTGAGCCCAACAGTTGAAAAAACTCCCAGATAGATAATATTTTTCAGTCGAGACCATAATTTAAATCTAGAAAGTGGCGGCCGTGTTTTGCAGAATATTTTATGTGGGCCTCTATCTTAATTGGCGACTTTGCATCCTAGGCGTAGCAAAAAGAAATACAATTTTATTGAAGAATGTTTCCACGATTTATGATGCTTTCTCTTGGAAGCCTCCCCCTTCCAGTAAATTCTGACATTTATATCCCAAAGTGTTCCACGTGCGTGCCCAACTCGTTGAAATGAGCCTCTGGAAATAAATATTTAGACAATAAAGCATCTATAGGAAAATCTCCGATTATCTTACAAGGGTCGCGGTGGCCCGGTGGTAAAGTCTCGGCTTCGGAACCGGAGGGTTTCAGGTTCGAGACTCGATTCCACCGAAGAACCGTCGTGTGAGGGGGTCTGTTGCACGTTAAATCTGTCAGGCCAAATGTCCTCCCGCTGGTGTGGAGAGGGGGGGGTGCCAGTTCAGGTGTCGTCCTCGTCATCCGACCGTGGTTCAAAATGACGAGGTCCGTCCTAAAATAGCCCTCTTGTTGCTTTAAACGGGACTTTAATATAACTAAACTAAACCTATTTTCTTTCACTCGTCCGACGAACAATAGGTCTAGAAGTTGGACTACAGAGGGCGGGAGAATCGCAGAGATTCTGACAGGTGGTTTGTTTAAAGCGTTGAGTGCTGTGTACAATGTGATAGCAAAAGTTCTCATTCAGTGGGAAATTGGATGCAAGTAGAACTGGACTGCGTTTATTTTATCCAGTTTTTTACGGTGCTGTTCATCTGAATAACCTGCCATTCTTTCCTGCCCTCTAATTCAATACCTGCTTCACTACAATTAAGATGCTCAAGTTCTCGCTAACTCGATTCGAATTGCAGGCGAGGCAAGTATTTCAAATGAAATAGACAAATCGCCGCTCATATCGGGGATTTGAGTAGTTTTCTAACAATGTAATCAATCCATTAGAGGCCACTTCATCGACCATCCCTAAGATGATACCCCTATCAATGTTCAGGACTGACTGACCTAAGAATGAAAATGCTGAATGTTCCAAACATTTCTGTTTAAAACTTCATAAGCCGATCCAATTTCATAGCAGAAAATAGAAACCTTCATTTATTTATTTGAAAGTTGAAGTGTTAGGAATATCTCTTAGAATAGGATTCTTTATACCTAAAATATGTATAAAACTTAGAATTAATATATTTTTTAATTATTTATAAATCAAAACAAAATTAAATATTCTAATTCATATCATTTAAATCTTTTTGAAAGTAAAACTGAAACCTGAATTTTATGATGAATCTAAGTATTTTTTGATGATTACATAAATTATTGTAATATTTCAATAGTACATATATTGATTCTTTTGGCCACGGTAGCCTGGTTGGTAAAGCGTCCGTCTCGTCACCGAAAGGTCGCGGGTTCTGTCTTCGTCTTCGCTAAAGACCGCCGTGTTGGCTAATGGCTGTTGGGGAACGTTCAATAGGTCGAGACTGCAAAGTCCACCAAGTTCCCATAACAAAATGATACCTCTGGGGGTACTGAATCAGGGATGAGTCGGCCTCTGATTTGGATCTAAATTCCGACTTTCTGATGAATGAGTGTATGAATGAATTCGACCACCCCCTGAAAAGGGTTGTGTCGTGTGTGTGAGCCAGAAGTCTGCCCTCTGGGTGCTCAAGGGTCTTTACCCTCAGAAGCTACTGCACCCCCTTTCCGTGCAAAACACGGACATGACAACAACATATATTCTCTTTTACTTATATTTAAAAAAAATGCTTGGTTAAGGTAAAAAAATGTTTTTATATCAATCTGCAGTTTCATCATTTCCAATTTAATTTAAAGTTGAAATTTTGCGAGAGTTGATCAGATAATTAGAGAGGAATGTAGTGCATTACGGGCTTAAGACCTTCATTTATGGATGAGTGAATTATAGGACTATCAAAATTCGAACGGAAAAAATATTTTGATGAAGTAGCTATTGAAAGACAAATAACATAAGGTATTTAATTGACAATGGCGTTACATAAAGTATTTAACTGATAATTTTTTTTAAATTTTCATCAAAGGCGGCTTGTAGTTAATAAGGATGAAAGATTTAGAATAATTTTCATCATTTTGTCTCTAGCAGAGATTTTATTTGGGTTGATTTATAGTTTTTATTCGTGATCTTATTTACGCCGCTGTGCAAAGATTTTAGAAAGCAGCATACTCATTCGCTCTAAAAAAATAAAGGTGCTTCGATGATTGACATTTCAATTCACTAAAATTAATGAATGAAAAAAAATCGCTTGTAAATCTACATTAATATATAAATGTGAAAGTTTAGATCTATGGATGTTTGTTACTCAATCACAGCTGAACGGAAAAAAAATTCTATGAAATTTAGCAAAAAGGTAGATTCTAGTCAGGAATAGAACATAGGCAGTTCTTTATTCCGTTTCATTGAGGGGCTCATCTTTTGTTCATTGAAAACTAACTTTTGTCATAAAAAAAGCTGAGACCCGCCAAATACGCGGAAGGTGCAAGTTTTTTTCCCAACAGAGTTGAGGTTAGGCTTAGGGGAATTTTGGCTGATTATTTCAAACAATTCTATTTATTTTCTTAGTGTTTTTTTTTAGAATCAAATGCTGTTAATCGAATCGATGAATCGATCTTTCGGATTCATTCTGAAGTACTTTTAAATGAAAATAGGGCATAATAGAGGAAATAAAAGATTTCTAACCTGCATTGTGTTACCCTTACTGGCATAGGAAACTCAGGCATGTGCGTTATGCCAACTGGCATTGAAAGTTCACGCGTGATTGTTGACAAATGTGTTTTGATTTAAATTAAAAGTTTAAAAATGATGTGTATAATACTGTTGTAGCTATCTCCATCTCGATCAATAAATAAAGTGAATTTGCTGTTTTGTTTCATTTCGAGTTTACAATGTAAATAAATTGTTTTTAAGCTAGTTGTGTGTTTTTGTTACTGAATTGTATTTATGTTGTATATTTTACGCATATGCTCATACTTTTAAATGTCATTTTTAGGTTAGGTTTAATGTTTTTTAATTGTCATTTTTTGATAGTTTATCATACATATACATCAAAATTTCCGCGCGAACAGTCGCTGGTAATAGCTAGTATTCAAATAAATAGCAAATAATTTTCGTTTCTGTCTGTATTGCAGCTACAGCAAAGAAAAGTTAACTTTTCAACATTATTCTCAAGAGGGATCTTGCTTCCTATTAATAAAAAAC
The DNA here is from genome assembly GCA_026543055.1 of Argiope trifasciata. Classification (NCBI taxonomy): domain Eukaryota; kingdom Metazoa; phylum Arthropoda; class Arachnida; order Araneae; family Araneidae; genus Argiope; species Argiope trifasciata. The sequence continues at coordinate 15,152 of JAPMOQ010000529.1, read as the reverse complement.
ATAAAGGTCTTGTACCGATATAAAATGAAATATCTGAAAATTTATAAACACATTTTGCTCCTGTTTGAAAAAGAATTCAATTTTGAAAATTATTTGGGGCAATCAAATTTTTCTGGAATTACTTTTTGACTTGGTTTGCATATTTATCAAAATAAAAATCTTGAAAACTAGTTAAATATACAAAAGGTTACCAATGAATAAAAGAATTTTCTATCGTAAAATTTTTCTGGAAATTTCCCCTTTATGTTTAAAGTTTCAAATGTTAACTTAGGTTCGTGACTAAACTCATGATACAACTTAGCACTCGAAATGCAACATTTTATCACAAATCTCCGGTTTCCTGTGGGAAAGAAAATAAGAAAGCTAGCGAAATATTGAGCTTATCCCATCTTTATTTTAATTTCCTGTATCAATAAAAAATACTGTTTTTCTGAATTGCATTATTTAAAATTATGACAATTGTTTATATTTGACTTCGGAGCCGTTTCTGACCTTTCAATTAAATCAACGCAAGATATCATCTACTGAAAACTGCACTTACTGTTTCAAGTATTCTTTTCTATGATGAGAATGGGTTAAAGGATGCATTTGGTGGCAGTCATCAGGTCTCCATTTTTTTCCCTTCTCAGGACGAAATCTCCGAGTTAACATTACAAAGTAGGGAGGTTGAATTGTTGCATTTTTTATTAGTAGCTAGCAGCCTTTGGCGACCAGCTTGTTCACCAAGAGTAAAGCGTTCTAAAATTTTCAATTAAATACTTATGTGCCTTGTTCCTTTATAATTTCTCTTCCAGATATACTTAAACTTAGATAGTCACGTAACTAATATTATTATAGCTACGTGATTTATCCCGATTATTTGTTCATTGCACTGTATAACTCTCCGACTCGCAATAAGTTGTCATGAAATTTTGTGGAAAATATCACATTTTATATTTGTTCCATAAAATTACATTTCTTTTTAAACACTTGCTGAACATCACACTTTTCTCGGTTTAATTTTCTATAGGAATTAATTTAATTATTAAGCTTCAAATTTTGTCAAAATGACGGCAATCATTGGTACATTCTTAACGTGCTTTTGCAGGTTAAATTCTACTTTCATTTTGTAAGAAATTAATTGTTGGAAAATATAATTTTATATTTTTTAAAAAGTTCATTAAAAATAGAAACTGAATTTATAGCTTTAAATATTGATGTCAATGAAAAAAAAGTCATTTTTAAAAGGATTTATAAAAACAATTTTATACCGTGATTAATTTTGAAGCTATCGCAGAAAAATTTAGAATGTTAGCGTAATTTTAGTTAAAGTTCAAAAAAAAATCCGTTTAGGGTTGCTTTTTCATCCTCCAAAGTAAATATGTATATACAAAGTGATGTATCTCTAGATCATATGGTCTGGAGTGTAGAGCATTAACACACACACACACACACACACACACACACACACACACA
>JAPMOQ010000527.1:0-17534 GCA_026543055.1 Argiope trifasciata | reverse complement strand
AAGAAGAAATATAAAAAGAATATTTACTAAGGACAGACACATCTCTTAAAACTATTTCTTGGAAGAGGATGGATTTTCTGTGTCTGGAAACCGAAAGACAAACTTGTTCTGGAGGATTTAACTGATGACGTATTGTCTAGAGAATTTGAAGAAATATTATATATAGAAAATTTTCGTAATCTGATTTTAACAAAAAAAAAGTTTTGGTAGACTGATTATAACAAAAAAAAGTTTTGGTAAACTGATTTTAAGATTTAAGAAAATTCTTACTTCAATGCATATAGTTCAAATTATTGAAATAGTTTAGATATGAATGACTTTTTTTTTCTTTAAACAGTTTTTTAAACATGACAGCAGGAAAATTCGTCGTAAAAATCATAAAATAAATTTGAATAACTTGTATTATATAATAGATATTTTGTTAAATAAGTAGTATCAATTCATTGTTTAGAATTAATTGTTCAACATTTCTTTAAAATGATCCAACTGAGAATTATTTTATCAGGAAACTACAGTGGAAATTTATGTATCATTTTAGCACAACAACGATTGGAAAGTATGCTTCATTACTACAATTTTTTAAAAAATTTCATCATTTACTTCATACCACGAGACAGAAATGAAAGATTTTTCTTCATTTGGATTTGTTTTTTTCTTCGAAGATTCATGAATAAAGATCAAACTTACAGAAAACACTGTTTAATGCCCGATTTATACTGCCGGATGGTTATAGACAACAAGTAGGCAGCCCATGAGTAGGAAGGCTAAAAATTCTATTCAGTTGATGGCAAGTACTTGTTCAGGCAGGACAACAACATTCTGAAGTTTTGTGCTTTTTCTTACTGAGCATGCGATTGTAGAATTTAGTGAGTTTTTTTTTTTTTTTTGGCATAAGAAAAGATCACTTATCATAGATTAATTACGACATTTCTTGATATTTGTTCTTTCTAATTTTAGCTAATTTTCTTTTGACTTTTTATCTGCCTTTTTTTCATAGTTTTCCACACTTAGCTATGTTGAGCTTTTTGTCATTTTACCAGTTTTCCTTGTGTAAATATCACAAGGAATGCTAGTTTCAATTACTTTAATACGATACGCAGTAAAAAGGAAAATTTCAGGGACACCAAACGGCAATTTATAGCCAAGCACTCAATCTAACTTATAAAAGTCTAAATATGTCTTATGGAATTGTAAAAAACATAAACCAGTCCCTTTCTGTGCATGCGCTGCCTACTTGCCGTTTATAAATGGTCAAGTGTAAACCCAGCATTACTCTTTATGGCATAACAGAATTATTTAAATAGCATAGTAGAATTATTTTCAATCTAGTCAAAATGGTTTCGAAATTATAGCATTAAAAAAATTAAAACTGATGTTATCTTGAAAACTTTTATTATTTTTATTAACATGTGTTTTTCTCGCATTCTTCAAACATTTTGAAAAGCTTTCGATGTGCGTATTAAACTTCTAAATGTTTGAAGTAAATTATGTGGAATATTTATGAAACAGAATAAAAGGCTTAGCTTTTTCATTTCTCCTACGCCGCTTTTTGATTATTTGCCTTTTATTTTATACTAGGGTCGTATTACCCGCGACTCGGCTCGCGTGGAAATTTTGATGTATATGTACGAAAATCGATCAAATAATGACAAATAAAAAAATTAAACCTAACCTTAAAAAGATACATTTAAATTTATAAGCATATGCGAAAAATATATAACATGAGTGCAATTTAATAATACGTGAACTTTCAACGTCAGTTGGAGTAACGCACATGTCTGACTTTTCTACGCCAGTTGGGGTAACGTAACAGCAGATTAGAAATTTTTTATTTCCTTTACTCTGTTTTCTTTTCATTTAAAAGTACTTCAGAATGAATCCGAAAGATCGATTCATTAAAAACATTTGATTTTAAATACATCAAATACAAAGAAAATTAATAGAATCGTTTGAAATAATCGGTCAAAATTCTTCTCAGCCTAACCTGAACTTTGCTGGGGAAAACATCTGGAGCCTCACTCATATTTGGCGAGATTTGGCATCATCTTTTTGGCTTGAAAGTTTTTAATGAATAAAGAATGAATCACTCAATAAACCGGAATAAAAAATAGCCCATGTTCTATTCCTGACTGTAATCTATCTTTGTGCTAAATATCATTCAATGCTGTTCAGCCGTTCTGGCGTGATTGAGTCACAAGCATCCATCCATCGAAACTTTCATATTTATATATCAGCATAGATATAGATAATTGCCTAAAGCTAATGCTGTGATACATTCCTTTAAAAGTGTTCCATAATATAAGGTAAAAGTTTGGCATTTATAATATTCATCATTTTTAGACAATGGTGTTGCAATTTAATGTTATTTTGCACATCTTCTTTCAGTTAATAACTTATAGTTGGGAAAAGACAAATAAACGAGATTGCAATTTTCACTAAATCATTCAGATATATTGCGAAATGAAAAGTAATCTAGAAATAAAACAGCTAGTTGTAAAATATTATTATTTTAATGAAGAATACCAATTTTAAATATTCATTGTTATGCAATTCTGGAATTTTCTTTAAAATAAACGTTGTTGAGCACCTTAATAACTGCTTTAAAAAAGTCCGTTGAAGTCCATTTACATTTTACGTAGACATTAATCGGTTCTCATATCATAATAGTTTCTGCTCTCAATTTATAATGTATCAGGCGATAATTTTTTGGCGCCAGAAACACTATCCTATTTGTAGTCAAAATATATGTAATAGATATATACTTAGTTATGGTAACAAAACCATAATTTTTTTAAATCAAGAATTTTCCAAATGACAATCTACAAAATTTTATTTGCAACCAAATTAATCCTGAATCGAGTATTTCTCAAACTAAATTTCGCTTCGTACTGCTCTTCAAGACGACAGCCATTTGCGCCAAGCATGGCGGTGAAAATGATATGAAATACGTTATTCTGAAGTTAATTCCACGGCTGATAGCAACGGTATATTAATAAAATCAGTAGTGACAAACATAAATAATGTTATTCAAACGGAAAATGAAGAAATGAGCAATTTAGTAGAGCAAAAGAAGTATTAAGTAACTCAAACTGGTTAAAGCAGATGTTTATAAACAGAATAGTTTTATTTTTTAAACAAAGATTAAGCAATGCTATCTCATGTAGAGGAATTTTTCATTTTATCATCAGTTATTTAGATATAAATCATACTAGTATCTTATATAAAATAAGGTTCAAAATATTGAAAATTAAATATCATCTACATTTCAAAAACAGAGTACAAAATCAGTTCAAATATAGATTATAAATTGCTATTATAAGTATCAAAAACACATATTGCAAGAGGTATTTATTTGGTCACAAATAATCATTCTATTAATATCCTATCCTTTCATCATATTATTCCTTGTAGGAATATGATTTAAATTGAAAGGAAATTTGTCAAAAGAGATATTCATGATATTTTAAAGTGGTTGATCAGTAGTAAATTTTCGAAGGCAAAAATCGAATTAAATAAAGCATTTAAAAATGAATTCCTAAAAATAAAAGAATCAATTTCATTCTCAGATGAAATTAAATGAGAAACACGCCATATAAAATTCGCGATTAAACATAGGGGTGCTGTTTTCGTCTAGAAATAAATACGTATAAAGTTTTGTAAAGAAATACGCCTCTGGTGACCGGGATATTTCCTCAGATTATTGACTTTTTAGGCAAATAAATATTAATTTTGAAGGCATATTTCTTTAAAATTTTTATATTATTGTTTATTAGGATAAAAAAAACAGGAATTTAATTGAATAAATCAAAAAAATATATATAACTAATGTAATTTTTTTTAAAATTACTACGAAAATAAAGTTGGAATCTTTCTACAGAATTAGAGTCAAAAGATTGCCTTTTTTAAAATTTTGTCATAGGTAAAAATTTTGTTATTGGATGGATTAGATTAAATATTATTAAAAACTAATGATAAAATTATTAAAAACTAAAATTAATTAAACCTAATATTAAAAATTGAGTTTTAAAGATTATTTATTCCCTTAAAATTATTAAATATAAATAAAACATTATTTAGGAATGAAATCTTTAAGGAAATAAGGTTTCCAATTTTAAGATAATATCAAAACAATCTTTGTGAAATAATGATTAGATATTGTTACGAACGTGTAATTTTGCTTTTCCGCTCTGATACTGTCATCGTAAGGAAGACAGATTGACAGTAATATGTATTGTATTGTGAATGGGTGTGACGTCAGAGGTCACAGGGCTCAGCGACAAACTTGGCAATCATTTGGCGACTTAGAGACGAACCTGGCGACTTTGGCGACAAAATGGAAAGTACCTGAAACATCGAGAATTTTCTCGATCCGTCCACTAGGAGCCGATATACATCCAGAACGCTCCTGATTGGTCCAGAAGATGTTAGCCCCGCCTACCACCGGTATATATAAGGCAGGTGAATGTGGGGAACTCATAATGAGGTGCCCCTACCATTACTACAGAACGTAGAAGCTAGCGCAATTAAATTAAATCTTAAAAATCAGGACCCCTTAACACTTATCTCTGTTTATGTCCCACCTAGTGCAGACAACAATAACTATATACTTGATATTGAGCAGTTAATGCAACTAGGACAGAACCTAATTTTTTGCGGCGATTTTAATGCACACCACGCTAGCTGGGGATGTAAGTACAACTGCCCTAAAGGAAAGTCCCTAAAATCGTTCGCCCTACAGGCCGGATTAGATATTATAGCACCCCCGACCCCCACAAGATTTGGAACTAGCTCATCGAATACTCTTGATCTCACTGTAACTAAAAACTTCCTGTACCCTTATGAAATTCACTCGCTACCGGAACTAAGCTCCGATCATAACCCTGTACTCCTTAACTTCTATTTCAAATACTCTCTACCAAACTGCACCGGGAAATTTAAGACTAAATGGGATAACTTCAAGTTAACGCTCAGCCAATCAGAAACGCCGCACATCAACGAATTTTCTAGTCCAGATAAAATTGATTATTTTGTTAACCTCTTTGAATCACAGATTATTAATGCAAAAACCTAGCCTCTACCCCTATTATAACTAGTCAAAATTATATAGACCCCAAAATGCGTGATCTCATAAGGGACAGGAACTACGCCAGGAAAACTTTTCAAAAAACGAGGGACCCATTCTTCAAGAGATTCATGAATAGACTAAACAAAGATATAGAAAAATTGAACAGAAAACTACAAAGCGACGAAATAATAAATTTATTAATGTCAGCTCCGATGATGGCTCGATTTGGAAACTGGTTAAATCATACAAAAGCAAAAAACTTAACATTCCGGTCCTTAAAGGCCCTGCTAGTATTGCAACTAAAGACGATGAAAAAGCAAACTGCCTAGCTAATAGCTTGGAGAAACAATTCCAAATTAATGACATTATTGATCACAACACTGAACAATCCGTAAATAATACAGTCAAAAGCTTCTGCCCCTTCCTGCCGTTAAAATTTGAAAATATTCTACCCCCCACTATTACTGAATTAAAAAATTATGTCAAAAAGTTAAACGTGAAAAAAGCACCGGGCTTGGATAACATAAATAATAAAATGATCAAAATGCTCCCCGACAACTATTTACAATTCCTTATCAATATTATTCATAGTTGTCTCACTTTTGGCTATTTCCTATCAGTCTGGAAAACAGCTGCAGTCATTCCAATTTTAAAACCTGGGAAGGACCCAACTGAACCCAGCAGTTATCGCCCAATTTCATTACTACCATCAATTAGTAAAATTGCGGAACATTTCATTCTAAATCAGCTAAATGAATATCTAGAAATTAATAACATCCTAACTCCTGAGCAAGACGGATTCAGGAAAAACCTATCAACAACGCACCAACTACTAAGAGTCGTAGAATATATTGAAGAAGGTTTTGCGAACAACCAAAAAACTGCCGCTGTTTTCCCGACATCCAGAAAGCTATTGACCGAGTTTGGCTTGAAGCCCTTATTTACAAACTTATTAACTACAACATACCCCCACACCTAGTCAAAATTATAATTTCCTACCTCAGTTGCAGATTCTTCAAAATTAAAATTAATCAGGTATTTTCTGAAATAAAACCTGTAAAAGCAGGTGTCCCACAAGGATCTAAATTGGGGCCAATTCTCTTCTCACTTTATATTAATGATATCCTCAAACAATTTAACACTATGTTGTGTTCATACGCTGATGACACTGCAATACTAGCAAGAAACAAGAATCCAAATTTCATTACTATAGCTCTTAACAGACACCTCAAATCTCTTGAGGAATGGTTCGTTAAATGGAAAATAGAAATTAACGCTACTAAAACCGAATCAATTCTTTTCTCTAAATATAAAATAATTAAAAAATACCCCCCTCTCAGAATTAAAAATCAACCCATCCCGTGGTCTAAGGAATGCAAATATTTAGGAGTCATTTTAATAAATAAACTAACTTGGAAACCCTATTTTAATTATATAGTCAAAAAGTTTCGAGACCTAACACGTAAATTTTATCCCTTAATTTCTCGAAACTCTAAAATGAGCAAGCAAAACAAAATACTTATTTACACCGCCTACTTGTGTTCAGTACTAACATATGCTTGCCCTGTTTGGGGATATGCTGCCAGGACCAACCTGAGACTCTTAGAAATCCAGCAAAATAATTTAATTCGTCAATTTTGTAATATGAAATACTACATGCCTAATACAAACATGTATAAATGCTTAAACTACCCCCCCCCTTCAAAAAATTCATAGCCAAATTAGCAACTAAATTCTTCAACAACCTTGAATCTATAGATAATCCAACAATAGCCAATATTCTTAAATATCTCCCGGATGCTAAAATTAAAAAACCACGGAATATCTTGCTATATGATAATTAATCTACTTTTTATCGTCTTTACAGTCTAATAATTAACCGTAATGTTCTACTTCTAAACTAAACTCCTGTTAAACGCAAAGTAGTCCTGGATGTCATACCCCCTCACCCTCACCCAGTCAATAACCAATCAGAATGGGTCCTGACACTCGCCACCCCACTCACCCATCCAGCTCTCCAATCCTACTTAAACAGACTTCAAGGAAATTTTTGCGCAGACGATCACGGCAAACAGCGACCACAAGGTTTACCCCCACTTTTCCATATTCGGGGATAAGCCCCTTGCAGGGGCTAGGTGCCTCGTTAATTCAACTCATATTGGGGAAAAGGAAGACGGAGTCAAGTCGAAGCAGAGAAAAAGGAGAAGACCGGAAGAAGAATCAAGAGGAATCAAGCCGAAGCTGAACGATCTAGTGTTCAATGAAGAAGACAAGAAGCGCTGTGGAATTAATCCGGAAGAACTAAGAGAGAGAGTTCTTGAACTGTGGAGTCCTGAACGGAGGACTTCTGTGTGGCCTATTCCGACGAAGCCTGCGTCGTAACCCGTTGTCCCGTCGTCGAGAACGGAGCTGTCCCGAACTAAGGAGTAGTCCCGTTGTGTGAAGTAGTGAGTCGACAGCAAAGGCAAGAAAAAATAGAGGAATAGTTTCAGCCTGTTCTGGAGAGACTTAGGCGGTGTAAAGTGAATCCCTTAAAGATTCCCTCTCCGGCTGAATCCTGTCTTCCACGTTTGCTTCCTGTAAGCAAATATAACTCTAGTGAACCCTATCCAGAGCATTTCCAATAATAATTGACAATTTCTTTAATTTTCGAATCCTTAAATTATTTTGAAAAAAATCCATGGAATGTTTGTATAGCTGTTTACATTTTACTATTGACAGTTGTGTGTGTAGTAGTAGTAGTAGTAATAGAAGAAGAAGTGGTAAAATTGTGGACGCTTTTGAGATTTTTTATATTTTCTTTGTATGCATATTGAAAATGTTAGATTTCACAAAATGTCTACGCTGACATATCATTTTAAATGCTGATTTCATTATAAAAAACAAAATTCAAATATTTACAATTAAAAACTTTCCTTCTTCAATCAGAAAAATAAACACATGGATGAAAGGGATAGTAACTTCTAACTAAACTGACCAATTACTGTTCTGTTAACCAATGAAATATTAATAACTGCCTTCTAAATCTGACATCATGTTTAAAGTCAGAATAAGTAATTATTTTGCTTTGTTCTGTAGATGGAAGACTTGTTTGTGTAATCAATTTGCAAGTATGAAATTTTGTTAAACTTCTTAATATACAGTTGAAATTTTTGTAAATATTTCTAGTATTTCGTCAAAAAGCAAATACATAAAATAAAAGAATAGATGAACTTGAAGAATAGATGAACTAGATTATTATGTTACAAGAACACATTTCAATAACAATATTATTATTTTATAACTCAATATAATTGTGTTATAACACAATAATATTGTTATTGAATTTTGTAATTCAATAATCTAATGGTTATTATGCACTGGTTTTTCCTACGCTGAAATCACAAAAAAGATGAGTGGTACCATGACTACATCTGGAATGGAAAGTTTGTTTTACTGTAAACAGAATAAGCTGATACAGTGAACCGCATCTGTTGATGACAGAAAATAAAAAGAATATGTTTGCAAGAGCTGTATAAATAGAGAGAAAGGCACAGATAAATAGATATATAGGTAGGTAAAACTTGATTGTATTTAATCAAGTAAACAGTTTACAACAGTGATTCTCAACCTGTGGGGCGCACCCCCCTAGGGGGGGCGCGAGCACACTAATGGGGGCGTGAGCATATCCAAGAGAAAATGTTATTAAAAAAATTGATTAAGTGACTGAAAGGAAAGAACACACACACATATACAAAACAAAATACATTTCGACGTATTTAAGAATTAACTTATAAAATTAAAACGACTTACTAAATTAAAAACAAATTTAATAATTATTAGTGACTTCCTTGGGCCTGTCTTGCAGAGCAAAGTTTTTCGAAGGAATGTTTAATATTAGAAATAGACACTCTCGGTTCTTTTTCTATATTTATCTTATATATATATATTGTCTTCAAAGAAAACACCGCAGAAAATCCAGTTTCACAAAGGTAAGATGTTGAAAATGATAGAAAATGCTTTTGTTTTTAGTGCAGAAAACTCATCATCCACTACTGCCCAAAATTCAAAGAGTGGTTTATTACTAAATTTTCTTTTGGTTTTGCCGCTTGCCGTGAAGTCTATGAAGGTTTCTTCCTCTTCAATGTAGAGTCCTTCGGGAGTATTTTGAAATCGACCCCTCACCCTCTTGTAACTTGATATCAGTTAGTCGTCAGTAAGAAAGTACTTTTTAAAATTCTTTGCTAGCATTGCTAAATGATTTTAAATGGTTACAAAAACAACTTTTACATGTTGTTCTTCAGTCGTCTAAGTTTTAATACAATCATTCAAATTTGCAAACATTGTTAAGTTTTTTTGCTTTAAATTTATACTCCACAATTCCAATTTCATACAAAAAGCATTAACTTTATCACTCGTATCCAATATATTTGTATTTGCTTCTTGCAATTAAAGATTCAAGTTATTTAATTTTTCAAATATGTCGACCATGTAGCTCAATTTCATCATAAATAAACTATCTCGAAAATTCTCAGCTTCAGATCTGTTTTCCTCTTCTAGGAAAACGGCAATTTCTTCCCTTAATTCATAAACACGTAGCGAAAATTTCCCTCGTGATAACCATCTTGCCTTGCAATAAAATAGTAACGCTGAATGTACTGCACCTATGTCTTTAAAAAGTGCGGAAAGGATTCTTGATTTCAGGCGTTTCATTTTTATATAATTTACTACGGTTACAACCGTAGTTAACACAATATTCAAACCAGGACTCATTTCTTTGGAAGCTAAAGCTTCTTTGTGGATCATGCAATGTGTCCAGACGCGCTATGGCAATTTTTGCTTCACAAGTGCTTGAATACTTTGGAATCTTCCGGACATTGAACGAGCACCATCAGTGCATATTCAGAAGCAATTTTTCCATTCTATGTTTGCCTAGTTCATAAAATCATTTAAGATAGCAAATAATGCGAGTGCTGTTGCTTTGAGTTCTATTGGTTTGCAGAAAAGTAATTCTTCTACTACTGACAAATCATCACAAAATCTAGCATAGGCAATGAAGTATCTGCTGAACTATTTATTATTATCTGTTGCCTTATCGAGTTGCATTGAAAACAATTTGTCACGTAACTTCGACAAAAGCTGACACTGTATATCTTCAGCTATATCAGCAATTCGACGGGCAACAGTATCATTTGAAAGAGGTATAGAATGCAATTGTTTTGCAAAATTATCTCCAAACATAATTTCTACAATCTCAATTGCGGCTGGCAAAATAAGCTCTTCACCAATAGTGTGAGGCTTTTCACATCTGGCTATTTTATATGAAACTTTGTAAGAGGCAATTAAAACTTTTTCATTCACAGACAAAGTTTTTTTAACAATGATTTTTGCTTTTCATATGATTTTAATTTTAATTCGAAGAATTCTCCCGCCCGCTCTACGCCCGCTTAAAAATTTATCCATAATTCTGCATAAGTCTGCTGCCGTGAATATTTAATACGGTGAATTGCAATTACACGAAAATATCTATAACATACTCATATTCAGAATAGATTCAATAGCGATAGAAGGATCGACTCGAATGAGATTGTCTGGAATTGAAATTGGCGTCATAGAACTTTCTCCTTCTCCCTATGAGAAAACATTTGTTCACATTTGCACACGCTCCTAACTTAACTTTTAAGCTGACCAGACAAATCGAAACTTCTTACGAAACCGTGGGAATACCCAACATGGCCGGACGCACGCAAGAGCAATAAAAAGGCATAGGATTCTTGTTTTTTTTTCTTTTTTTAAAACTAAACCAGAGGATCGGTGTTGCAAAATGTCAATAAATTTCCGTATTCTTGGTAATTTGTAAAGTTTTAAATTAAGGTTGTAGTGTAGGTTTAACGCCAAAATACTCAAAATACATTATTATTGCATACATTTTATTGTATGCGGTGGAAAAGGGCGGGGCGATGAAAATTATGATTGAAAATTGGGCCGTGGATACTAAAAGGTTGAGAACCACTGGTTTACAGAACGATTAAACACAATCAGTAAATGTAGAGAAGTGTGTGTATATTTAATCCAAGGAAAAATTTTTATTTACTTTTTCTTGTATATTTTCACACACACCTCACGAATATATATATGTATATATACGAAACGTGGATGACGATCACAGATATACAAAGAAACACATAATATAATATTGAAGAATGCCGTTAACAAGAGCGAATAAGGTGAAACACAACGTATTTTAAAATGCCGCTAACAAGATCGAACAAGATAAGCATAATATATTTAAAAATATTTAATATATTTGAAATATATAAAGTGTAGCTAACAACGAGCGCGCGAAATAATATTTATTGCCGCTAACGGAGAGCGGGCGGCCGTTTCACAACAGCATTGGATCTGGTTGTTTACAAAAAATATCTCAAGAGCATTCTCCTCACATTGCAAACATACTTCTGGGTTGGAGCCTATTGCGCCATCTACGTTGTGTATTCATTTATGCATATGAAGAAGTATACAAAGTATAAAAAAATACAAACAAAATAATTTTAATAAACATTATTAAAAATAATTAAATCATAAACATTAAATATTAGTGAATTTAGTATCTTCAATATAGGTCCTCTTGTATACTTTTCAAAGAAACTTTAAACAAGTTTAGAGACTTAATTACATTTAAAATTAGTTCTTAGATACGAGATCAGACGAATTAATAATAGAAGATATATTCGAGAAAGTCATCTTCCTGAAATATTCCTTTTCAAGAGATTAGAATCTTCCAAAATCAGAAAGGGTCTTTCTGGAGGTCAGAAACAACCATTTAATTCGGGGAACTCCGCCCCCTCATTAAAAAGGAGGAAATCAGACGGGTAGGAAGATGGTGAATTTATGATCACTCAATTAGGGACGGTCTGTGACCGTTTCACCTTTCTCTCGAGTTGATAGACTGCTACTCGTATCTAAGAAATCTTTTCAGAAATTGGATGAAGATGTTTTGATAGCATTTGTCCTTGCAATCGGTTTTGACAAAATATCGTCCAATTAGGAATCTTTCTGATAAGTTAATGGTTAATAACGAATTTCAAATGCATTCGTACGAGTACAGAAACATAATAACGAAAGAGAAAGTGTGAATTTTAATGAATGGAAAACAATTCATATTTAAACTATCATGTGATTAAACACCATTTTTCTTAAAAAAATAATGTGCATTAATATCTGTTTAATATTAATAAATCCGAAATACGCACTTTTTAATTGAAAATTCCAGTTTTTAAAATACTCTCACTAGATGTTAGCAGTGATGGTACAGAAATATGCAAATTAAACCGTCTAACATTGAGCTGGACAATTAAATCTGATCTTGATAATCATTACAATTACCAATTATTTCTCACAGCAGAAAAAGTGTAAAAAAAAATATTTGATGTATAGAAAATTGGCCAAAAAAATAACAAATCTATTTCTTAACGAATGGTTCAGTTGCTTTCTCATCTTATGTTTGTAATATTATAATAAATATCTATACTTATAAATTATATTGATTTCATTTTACCATAAAAAACTTTCTATTGTAGAATACAAGGGGAAGTCACCATATACCTAAATATAATACTCTTTTCTAATTACTTCAAGACATGTTAAGGACGGAATTGTTTAAATTATGGGATCTTTATTTTGAGTTTTTTGAATTTATGTCGAGTTTGATTCAATGAATGTATTCCCGCCGTATTTTTCAAAATAATATTATATTCGATTTCATTTATTCAGAACTAAGAAAATTTTTATCGAATATTGTTTCTAATTGCATGATTGCATTCTTCCTTTTTATCCCTAGTATTCGACAGAATTGCAGTTGGTTCGTTGAGGGAAAGTAAGAGGCCCTTACGAGATGATCTTCTGTAGAATCATATATTACTTTTTACTGTTCTACTGATTTTTGATTCATTACCTAAACACGCAGATTGTATTATACTGATCCATAATCAGCCAACAAGGAATTAAGCAAGAGCTGCATATCCTTTTTCCAATTTTACTTGTAAACTGTGTTTTAGTAAGGAGATTACAAAAGGATTTAAACTGATATTTTTCATGCAGAAAAATAAGCACATAAGATTTTACATAAGATTTGCAAATGGGATTCTTACAATTGCAGCATAACAAATTAGTTTTGCTGTTGTTGCTTGACAGCGAAAGATTGCACTTTACACGTTTGGTATGGAATGAAGTATTCTCAAATTTCTGCGATTCGTTATTTTTTCTCTCACATTCGTATGCACAACTCTTTTACAGTAAATCAGAAGTGAAATACAGCAGGGGCAGAAAAACGTTGCAATACTAGAAAACAGATTTGCCACTGCGATTTGTATCACTTTTGAAACTTGCAAACACTTTCTTGCCATGTGTCCAAATACATAAATACATACTCAACGAAACGGGTTTCGAAAACAGATAAATTATAGGAACTATTATTTTGAATTGATGATGGTGATGTCATGTCCGTGTTTTCACGGAAAGGGGGTGCAGTAGCTTCTTGGGGTAAAGACCTCTGAGCACACAGAGGGCAGAAATCTCACTTCTAGCTCAAATGAAAGTGTCACACGCATTCGCTTGCACAACCCCTTTTTATAGAGGGGTACATTCATATATTTCACAGAACACAGAGCAATCATGCCCGAACCGGGACTCGAACCTGGGACGCCCATATCACGGGGAAGTAACGCTACCCCTATGTCAGGAACCTGGCCTTGATTTGAATTATTACAAGCAAAAGTGAGCATGTATGATTAAAAAATAAAATATTTTTTGCACGATACATTAGGTATAATTTGAAATATTCATTCGAATTAAAAATATGTATTCCTAGATGGATTTAGCTTTATTTGCATTATTTACCTAAGATGTCAAGAAGTTTCATGATAATATCCCGGTACTATATGTTTTTACGAAGGTTTTAATTTTATTTCGGGTCATATAGACCCAAACAGAACAGCAGGGTTAATATGGAAACGGATAAGATCATGGATAATTAAAGCGCTGACTACCTGGTGATTCACCTATTAATCGCACCGATTATATAATCGTACTGAACCTTGGATCTAATTAGATAACCCCTCTGTAATATAGTTAAGAAATAGTGAGGAAGATACTACATAATTACATTCGATTATTCACGAGCTGAGAACCAAAAGTGTATAAATATGAGTGTTATTAAACAGTTTATAAATAATATTAATAAATGATGAAATAATTAATTAATAAGAACGTTTCTAAATAATAAAATAACTTGGGAAATTATGAAGCCGCAATGAATGGGCTGCCACAGCTACTAGTCTAGCAAAATGCAAGTGAAACATAAATTACAAAATATTCTTTTAAATATGAAACCAGACAAATTAAATAATAGTGTTTAAAAATAAATTTCACTGAATATATTTTAAGTGTGGCACTGTTGCTATTATTTTAAGTCAACATTAGAAAAGTTGTGTGTATTTGTGAAACCATTCATCATTGCTGAAGCATTATTTTGATCACAATTAAATATATATTAATTCAGAAAGTGTATAATTTTTTTTGTCGTGAGAATATGTTTTTGTGGCTAATGTATTCATATTTTCAGGGAAGACAATACATGGATTAGAACAGGAATGTCTAGGTACTGAATTATTTTTCAACTAAAATATTTTCATTCATTTCCTGAATATTTTTGGAAAAGTATAACATATAAGAATAACATAACGTCCTGAGTTCGAGTTCCAGTATAGACATGGTTCTTCTTCATCTGATCAATCTGTGAGCTTTGCGTATGAGATCCCCTCCTGTAAAAAGAGGTTGTGCAAGCGAATCTAATGTGTGAGCAGCTAAGACGTACTCTTGGCCCTAGTTGGTGCTGCGATGACTATTTAATAAGCCAGTAACAGTCAATAGACATTAGCGTACGTTTTTCCCGAATGGCTACGTTACTAGATTTCAAACCCGAACATCGCAGGTTCGATTCGTCTCCACACATTGGTGACCTCTGACCATGAGCGTTCAAACTACTATCGTGGCGCCGCCTACGCGCAGTAAACGTAACCAAGTCGTCAGACTCACTTGACGCAGCAACAACTCTCTTAGTTCACCATTATGTTTGGCTGTACCGAAATACTCTTTTCACTCGCCAAAACGCACGCTCGGCGGTATCGAAGCACTCTCTTTGCTCGCCATAACGCTTGACACGAAAAAAAACGTTCGTTTCTACCGAACTCACTGGTAGGGGATTATTGTGGTGCAACTTAATAAGCCAGTAACAGGCACTAGACATCAGCGTACGTTTTTGGCGAATGGTTAAGTTAATAGACTTTAAACCAGAACATTGCAGGTTCGATCCGTCATTCCACAGTGCTACTAAAACAAGGAAACGTACCCTTGTCTTAAAATCACTGACTTTTGTCAACGAGTTTATCATTGGTAAATGCCTTTAGAAACAACAACTTTTTTTTGTAATTTTAGTACCCATTTATTACACTAGTGTTTTTATCCTTCGTTTCATTTGCCTTTGTTTTAGTGCATTTCAATTGAATTCACTGTTTACTTGACATTTTCATTTGTTTGCTTTTCCTTAATTACATTTATATTTCTATAGTTTTATAAACACAAAATTAAAGAAAAATATCCAGCGTGGAATATCACAATCAAAAATCTAAAAACTATGTACTGCCTGTCTCCGTTTTATTGAACTAAAATTAATGGACTAGAACAATTCTACTTAAAAAATATAATCTTCCAGCACTTTACATTGCAAGAATGAAAATTGTTAGAAATAATTTAAAAATGCCTTATTTATGCAGAATAATATTTAGTTAAATTAAAATTTACTGGTTTAGTGTTCAGTTAAATAAATTAATTTGATTTATAATCTTCTTTATGTTAATTATTTTTTTACTATGCCGATTAGTATAAAGTTACGTAAACCCCTATTTTAATTTACTTAATTTTGTATATATTTCAAAATAACTTAATAAAAAATCAAAGGTATCTATACAGAATCATACAAAAACCGTAAAACATTATATTTCCAATAAATTTCTTCAAATTCAAATATTTTTCTTAAGATCATGCAATGGAAAGTTCGTCTATATATTTTGGTTTTCAAGGTTTTAAGAAAGCGTTTAAGTATATTTGCGTGAGCATAAACTTTTATTGAAAACGGACTTTATAGCAAATATAAGCAAAAAATCGCTTTTTACATGATGAATTCAGTTTGAGTGAATTGACCCAGTCGCATTGCTTTATTTCATTTTTTTTCAATAGTGGCAGAAGAAAAATTTTAAAGGAATCTTTCTTGGGAAAAATATTTTAAGATGTTCATGTAGAATTTATTGAAGCGTTGGAGTTATGAAAAAATTTACCTATACTTTTTTCCTGTCCAGTTTATTTCAAATATCTAGAAGAGACATAAGAATAAATTCCAGAGTAACAGTCTTTTACAATTCAAAAATTAAAAACTATTTTAAATTTATTAATCTTTGCGCTATAATTCACAGAACAGTGCAAAAACCTCTAATGTATAACTTACCTTCTTTGTTCTAAATCTCCCCAAATCAGCCCTAGTATTGCTTCTAAACTAAACTAGAATATAAGCAAGCTAAATTGAAGTGCATGGTTCTATTATTTTTCTGGGTTGATCAAGAAAAATTAATTAATATTTTTTCATCACCTGAAAAAATCCTAATTTAAAAACACATCTTTCTCACCATTTTTCAGAATTAACACGTTCACTGCCACTACCCGCACCTGATATCAGGACCATCAATCTAATTAGATGACCCCTTCTTTGCTATCTTTTAACTGTTGCAGAAAAGGTGTCATCTAATAACACAGATGGTTTGTTACAATAACATATTATTCGTAACGCGCTGGCGCGTCAGTGGCAGCGAATGTGTTAAATGCAGTTTACTCTCCTTCGTAAAACATTCAAGCGGAAAGTCATATGACTGACAATCTAACACCCGCAGACACACGGATAAAGAAAATTGAAAGACATGATCGCCGCAACAGCAACATTGGAGGGAAATGAGGTTCAACCCTAAGGGCTATCACCGGCCACGGTACAACCTTTCCCTAAAGAAGTACTCTCCGTCATCTATGGAAGGAGCCAGATCTCCTAACTATTTGTGTACCCACTAGGATGGAGAGATAAGGCAGTCGACTATAACAAATCCTATTGATAGTGCAACGTTCAGTGGTGGCAGGGTGGTCGGCTGTATGCAAGAAAAAGGGTGGCGAGATCTAACCACCATACCGGAAGCATATCATCCTCTTTTTAAGGTAAACCTCTGTAGGGCACATACAAGCGGAACAAACTGCAAATTGGGACTAAAAATTTCCATTGAGAAACATCTATGTATAAAATGAAGAAATGACCAATGATTTTATAAAAACCTTGAAAAGAAAAAAATATATATAAAGTAATTAGATAAAACGAAAGATATATACAAAACAATTT
>JAPMOQ010000516.1:0-10646 GCA_026543055.1 Argiope trifasciata | reverse complement strand
TAATAAATAATTTATTCATTAAACGAAAATTTCTTTTCATTTTGACACAAAAATACGAAATGACTTTCCGAACGACCCAATATTTTGATATATCGAAACAACTTCCTTTACAGTACATCGAATATCGATATATTGTAAAGGAAGAATATAAAGTTTTTAATCAAACCACGTTCGTCGTTGAATTTTAGTACATGCACAATTAGAAACTTGAAGAATGTCTAGGTGATATTTCAATTCTCGCCGGCGTAGGTTGGCCAAAAATGACTCTTGCGCCAAAACACTCAGCTAACCATCTAATCAAAAACCAATTCTCGCCAAGTATTGTCCAACAATTCGGCTGCCACTCTAAGCACAATATATGTTGAATAAATCAATATCTTCAGCCGACATTGCAAATGCGTTGACTATTTCGTAGCAGGAAAATTGGCTTTGAACTGAAACAGCCGATTCACATTCATAGAATCCAAGAACTCATTAAATATTTTCCTCCATTGATGTCATTTTGATAACAATCGGATATAAAACCACTATTCGAGCATTAGTTCCACTATCTGTTGGGCTAAAAGAAAATTGGGAACACGAAAATTTTGTAGTAAAAGTTTTTTAATACTATATTCACTGGCTATTTTTAATTTTTTTTCTCACAGGGAAAATATTATGCTCACTCTGTATTAAATTATTAATATTTACCAAAGCAAACGATGCATAATGAAAGACAAGATTATAAATTATGTGTATTCAATCAAAAGTGCTTCCTTTTATCGATTATTGAAGTTAAACGTTTAAGCATTTTAAACGAAGGTTAATATCTGTTTTCATTCAATACCAGATGGTTAGAATACCATTTTAATTAATTAAATGAATTTCATTAAAATGACCTTTGGTGATCAGTTAGTTCGTCTGGAATAATGGTTCATTTCATTTCAGTTAAATCGTTTAGATATAATTTCATGTCCATGATTTCATCGAATTATCAGGCATTAAAACTGTGCTACTGTAAATGTCCTACTTTCTGTCCTTTGTGTTTATGAACTTTTCCAATGGAGACCTCCTCATGAGATCAAAGTGCTATTAAAAACATAACTGTTAGGTACATTTATCTACTAAATCTCGCCATAAAACCATTTTATATGTATATTTATTCTTCTAGTAAACTATATAGGTATTAAAAAAGAAACCCTCTTTTTTCCTTTTTAGTTTCCAACATAGCAAAAAATCACATGATTTAATGTTTGATGAAACTATAAAAACAGTTTGAACTTAAGACTAAAAGTAAAATCTAATATTGAGAAATAGGCAAAAAAAAAGGCAAAAACTCGGGAAAAATTTGCTTGATTGTTAAGATAGTTATAATTAAAAAGACATCTATTTAAAACTTGAAACAGTGTAATATTTATTTTTATGCAGTAATATTTCCGGAAGTTATAGCAGGAAAAAATCAAAATATAGATTAATATTTCATTAATAAATATTTCAAAAAATCTCTTTAAAGGAATCATTCTTATCTTCCAAGGGATATATGTACCAAATTTGGTAGCTTCTGACTTATAGAGTACCGGCACATTCACACACACACACACACATGCAAACATCTTTATTAATAACAAAAAGACTCCTATTTAACATAGGAAACGTCAGAATTTAGTTTAATCTTTAACTAATTAAAATTTCAAAAAAAAATCGTTCCGAGTGTATATTATTATCCTCTAAAGGATATCTATTCCAAATTTGGTAGCTATGCGTCAATCCTACAAACTGTAAAATGCAATTCGTGCACACGCAACAAATATAAACATGTTCATCTTTATTGACAGCAAAAAGATTAATACTGCTACCAGTAATTTTGCTTCCCAGCCCGATTAGTGATTTCGTAAGAAAGACCGTTGATTTAATATTACCGCATTGACATGAACGAATAATCAGATAACAAACCAATTATAAAGGATTTTTCAAAATCAATGAAATGTTGAGATTTATCAAAATCTAGAAATCTATATATCTGCTTTCCAAAATATTTCCTACGTGTATAAATGCGAAACATTTTTTTAAAAAAATCAATGATTCTTGTTTTTAGTGGACGTTGTATATTTTATTTTGACAGATTCGAAATGTTTCACAAAAGGGAAGTTTCGATTTTTCTTTCACAAGATGGAATGAAATCAAAAGATATTCGACAAGAATTCGAAATCAAACCATTTGATACAAAATAATCTCAAAATAGAAAGCCAAGAAAGAAATATAAAAAAAGTTTGATTTCATTCATTATTGATTCTAATACCCTATCAAAAAATACAAATTGCCCGAAATGCTCCATTTTGTTTTAAATTACCAATGAATCAAAATATAAACGTTTATAATTGCTTTACTCGTGTTCATGATTCATTATCAATGTCTTTTAACAAAATAAAAGCTGGAAAACACGTCATTTCCGATTCTTATGAATAAATCACGTTTTGGGCCGAAAGTATGAAAGAAAATAGCAGATAAATATGACTTGATAAATGGGATCCGAGGCTTGAATAATCGATCGAAATTATTGATTAAGGATGGCAACATGGTCATTTTTCTTTCCAAATTTGGAAAATTTCAGACTATTTAAAATAAAGGCGTTCGTTCCATATTGCTAGATTCAATTTTTATTCGCAAATGCAATGAAATCAATCTATCAATTATGTTTTTTTTTGTACAATTAATTTAAATTTTACTAAAATCTATCTTGAATAAAACCTTGGAAAGTTATTTTCCTTAAACATTCTCGCATCTCTTTAATAAAAGTACTATCATCATTCCCCTGCACCATCCATGTAAAGTTCAGTCCGTAAACGCAATGTAGTCTCAGATTTTTATTTTCAGACCAAAGATTAAAGTTAAACATTTGACACATAGTCACAATTTTAGAAACAAAATCCCAGTGAAAATTTGATTTATTTGAATCATTCTTGTTTCCCTTAGTTTACAAGCATACAAAAGTAGAGATAAACATACGGGTACTCTTGAATCAGAATTTGATTTTTAAAAAATAAACTTCATAATGACTTGGTAATCCTCAATGTTGCTAGCCTAATAAATTTTATAATGAAAAGTAATATAGAAAAATATAGAAAAATAGTGAATATAAAAACTTTTAATATAAAATCTCAAAATTCAAATTTCGAACTCCATTGAGATTATTATTGACTACTAATAAGCAAATTTCACCTCTGTAATTGCGATATATTTGTCAAGACACTACATAATACCATTCATTTATAGTTATAGATTAAAACTAATTGGGTCTTTTGAAATCATTAGTTGCCTGGCAATAGTCTCTTTCTACTGAAACATTGTTGAAACAATTTTTTTCCTAAAATTAGTAATCAGGAAGTTTTTCCGATTCTAGTGAGAACATTTCGTAAGGAGTTAAAGATTTTCATTGTATAATAAAAGTCGAAACCTCGTTTTAAATCTCCATAAATGCAAAAACTCCTTTATTCCCCCCTTAGTTATGTCTGTAAACAAGATAACTCAAAAATACTTCGAGCTAAACGCATAAAATTTGGTTTGCGATCAGGCCCGACTTAGTCCAATCGGGGTCCAGGGCAAAAAATTCTTTTGGGGCCCCTTCTGCTTCATTACTTCAGTAATGAAAAGCTGCGCATAGAACTTGCCTATAGTATTTTTCGATTTGGGATCCCCCTCGGACGTGGGGGCCAAGGGCAACTGCCCGTATGCCCCTGGCTTGGTCGGGCCCCGTTTGCTATCTTTACAAAAAAAATTGTAGATTTCCATCACATTTCAAACGAAATTCATTCCGTCTCATCTGCCTGATAAGCTATCTAATTACAAAACGAAAAGAACTATAGTCTGCGTATTCTCTGTAGGCGGATCAAGATCACATTTTCTACGGCATTACTGGTACCAAACAGCCAATAACAAGGTACAAAACAGAAAATACACAGAAAGAAGATTAACAGCTACAGAAAATACACAGACTATAGATGGATAAAATGTATCATATAGGTTTAACATCTAAAGTGTAGAGATTATCAAATTCAGAACCAAATTCTTATCATACCTGCGATCTGAACTTGCACAAGCAAATAATCATAATTTAAAAATGCAGTGGTTTATATGCATGAAATGGGGTGTGTTTATAACTATAATTATAGTTCTATGGTAATTTTTGTTTTTGATTTGCCAAAACAAAAGGCATATTCCTCTTTTTAGTACTTTTGTATGAATATATCCCAATGATTAATCGTCATAAATCACACTCTAATAATTTATCTTGTAATTATTGTTCCACAATGTCAAATGGTTAAAGTACAAGTACATTTATCAAAAAGCATGTTAGAAAGTTTTGAAGAAGCCATTCCCCTTTATTTAATTTTAATTAATTAAAAATTGAACGAAATAATGTATTACCACTATAACTTTTGAAAATATAACAACACAAAAATTATTTTTACATCATTTTAAAATTGAAAAATTACCTTTTCACTGATATTAATTTTTTTCAATATTGTTTGTTTCTTTATTTTAATGATTTTTTAAAAAATTAAATAGCAATATATTTTAACAACGGAAATGAATTTCAAACCTTTTCTTTTCTCAGTTGCTATTAATAATTTATCCTAAATACGTTTCCTTTGTTAAGGGTCAAAATATAAAACTTCGGCTTATTTTTCCATTTTGAGTGAATTTCAATGTTAAACATTATTTTAAAATAAAAGTGCAAAATCTTGTTGCACTTACAATTAAGATTTAACTTGAAAAATCAAGCTATGGTTTTAAAGTAGGCTTTTTTTAAACATTTCTATTCTGATACATTTAGACTTATAAAGATATAACAACAAAGTTAAGGAAATACTTGACACAATGAAAAGAACGGCGTAAACCTTTTAAAATAGAGTTAGTTACAAAAATGAATGACAATAGAATAAATTTTAAAAAATGTATCAAAATTTGATGGAAAATATTTTCCTGAAGAAGACAATAGACCAAGTCGCAAAACATGTTTAGTTGAAATTTTTAACAACTATTGATTTTTACAAACTAATTGCTCATAAAAGATGGCTAATACCGAATAAATTAAACTAATTTA
Source organism: Argiope trifasciata (assembly GCA_026543055.1). Taxonomy (NCBI): domain Eukaryota; kingdom Metazoa; phylum Arthropoda; class Arachnida; order Araneae; family Araneidae; genus Argiope; species Argiope trifasciata. The sequence continues at coordinate 5,563 of JAPMOQ010000516.1, read as the reverse complement.
ATCTAAATTATTGATATACTTTTTTGTGAATTTACAATATATATATAACCAATCTCAATTAAAATATTTGTTAAAATATCTTTTATTTGTTATTAGCAATTAAAATTGAAAAGAAAGTATAGGAAAGAAATTTCTATGTCTGAAAGAACACATTATGATATGAAGCCATCCATTCCATTTTTCACATTCCTTACTTTAAATACCTCAGAATTGTTAAGAAAAAAATTAAATGTATAAATTTTTCAATAAATGAAAAAAAAAATTATTAAGTTTCACTCATTTCCCAATAAATATATAATGAACTGTTTTTATTTGTAGTTATAGCACTGAAAGATGAATTTAGCAAATAAAATGCAATAACAATAGAGCAATTTTTTATAGGAAGAATAAATAGTTTTTCAATAGAATTCTTATATTATTTACAGCAGGAAAACGTACAAAAGAATTGGTATATTACATATGAGGTTATAAATTAATAAAATATTGTATAAAATTCCATATAAAAGTGTAATTTAAACCTTTGCCCTCAAGACCGTTTTCTCACAAACGAACCAGCGTTGTAAGCTTAAGATCTTTTGCAGCTCTTTGAATTTCTTACCTCTTAAAGTGATTATAACTTATAATTTAGCGTATATACTCTCACGCGTATATACTCTTTTATACGTATAGCGTATATACTCTTTTATACGTATAGCGTTTATACTCCTTTATACTCTCACCCTTTATCAATCTTTAAATCTACACGTGATGTTCCAAATATATGCTAAAATTTTTTTAGTCATCTTTCTAGAACAAACGGTTAAATTTCTTATTTAGTTCGAATGAGATACCCAGCGATAAAATCCGAATTTTTAAGGCAAAATTAAGCGGGACGAAAAAAAAAGTGATTGGAAAATGTATCCTTCCAAATTAATTGCTCAACGATTTAAGTATTTAAAAAAACTAGCGAGATAAGTTCTAATCAATCTCAAATTGCTTCTTCATATTAGCGATTAAGAATCTAAATGTTTAGACACGTTTCAGCTCTGAAAGAAATTCCTCACTTTTTAACCCTTTTATCGAAGAGTTTTTTAACAGAAACCCTCCACTCAGTCACGTTCATTCAGATATTCATATTAAAGAGACAGAACTTTCCATAGAACAAGAAAAAAATAATAATCACACTATCCTCATTTGTGCTAATTAATGACTTTCGTAATTTTTTAAATTCTTTAAAATAAGCACAAATCTCTTGACTACATTAATCTCCTACCGAACATTTACCTTGACATTTTAAGATAATTTAAGCTGCGAATTGAGAGAAATTAATGTCACTACATCCATCTCTAATCATTTTTTTATTCAAGTTAAGCTGTCTGATGAGTATTAAGAAATTTTGTGACGGCTTTCCCCCTCATCTCTTCATGAACTAATTCTGACATTTCGCACTTTTACGGAACACAATTAAAAATGTTTAAGACTCAGTTATTAAGAAACAGATTAGTTTAATCAAAATTTTAGTCCAATGGCATGCATGACATCATCTAATAAAGGAATATGGATTTCAACATCCTAAAATACTAATGGCAATAAATAAAAAATTAAAAGTATGAAAGAGGTGCAGTAAAGTATTTTTCTCAATTTTTTTAAAACTTATTTACTTACCTTTTAAGCGCTTTTTATCAATTTTTGTTTTAAAAAATAATTTAATACGGCTAATTTATGTTTAAATCAAGCAGAATTTATCTCCCAAAAGTTCTCTAATAAAGAAAGATACAATCTCCATCATTAATGGAGATCTCCATCATTTAAAATTATGGACCATGGACCCTATAATTTGAAATGGGATGAATGTCACTAGTGCTTAAATTTTTAATTTCGATATCAGTTCTGGTTTATTAATTGCATGTCACTGATAAAAAATATGTTACGTAATATCTATCATAGACATAAATCTAGCATATGATTTTTGACGACGAATCGCTGATACATGGTTGAAACAAAAGCCAGAGAAAATTCAATCTGTGTTTTGGACCTTATTTTTTTTTCATCCGTAATTCGCATAGAACTTCAATCTAATCATATATTGAATTTCATTTATGTAAGATAATGCGTTTTTGAATCATTGCATTTATAGATATACCAGTGTACAGACAGACAGACGATCAATCTCTCGACGGATTCGATTCAAATTTCAATATATGCCTACACTTTGCATATTTAAAAAAAAAAATTATACAAAAAATGGATTTGGAATCTTTTTGCGTTTAAGTTACCAATTTCAATTATACTCTAACAGCCGGACCGGCAATCATCTTCTGAATGCATTTCGTTGAAAAATTGATATGAATCTATAAATACGGCATTAAATACATGTATTAAAAACCATCAAAAGACCGGGATAGGCTGGTTGGTAGGGCGTTGAACTCGCGTTCGCTAGGTTGCGAGTTCTGACCCGCCAGATGAAGACTCCCCGTGTTTGGTGATGGTTGGCGCCCGTATAAATCTGTGGTGATTACAAAGTCCTTCATGTCGAGAGTAATACCCCTGGGGGTACTGGTTCAGAGGTGGTCATTCTTCAACTTAAGTCTAAATTACGATCTGTGGATGAATGAATGAAACGCATGAATGTTCGCCCCGTAAAAAGGGTTGTGACGTGCAAGTAGCTAATTCGTACTCTTGGCCTTAGTTGGCGCAGCTGAAAAAAACAAGAGGCGCTCACTCGACTTAAATCACTGATAAATAACTGTGAGTGGGCTTGTAAAGTACTATAAGGCACAACAATAACAAATCCCATCCATCTGGCTCAAAGCATTATGAGATGCCGAGTCACACAATCAGACAATTCCAAAAATGAGCATTTGTGTAAAATTGCATATTAATGGTGATATAAAAACATGGAGAAGATATGTCAAAAGCTCGAGTTCAAAATTTCCGATTATAATGCAATTCTCTTTGTATTCTTAGTCTATGAGAAAATCAAAAACATTTAATTGCTTAAATGTATTAAAAGCAATTTAATTATTTTTTAAATAAGGAATAATTCTGGCAATTAAAGCATGAGAAAAATTTAGATAGCAATAATTGGTACATAATTGATCTAAATTAAAGATGTTAAAATGCATTAGACAGCAACATTTCTTGATACAACCATCTCCACCCATTAACTTCTGTTTGGCATGGAATTTTTGATCCAGGCATAGTATTAACTCCAAAGTTATAGTTTCGTACTTGATTCATGCATCAAATTAAGGCAATTTTTAACATCATTCAAAGTCACTCATAGAAATTATTACTCAATCCAATAATGACAAGCTATGAATACTAAGTATTCCAGTGAGCTTTGACTGAATAAATAAGATAGGATATTTCCAAATGAAAAGTGTTTATTAGTTAAGAATACACAACTAAGGAGTTAAAATGCCTAAAAACAGGCATATTGAACACTTCCACAGCAAAAAAGACGAGAAAATATTAAACTTTATTCATTACAAATCCTTGACATACCAAAGCTTATTGTTTTTAAAGAAATTAAGGAAATAAAAATTACAAAACAAAAACAGCAGGATATATTGAATTCAGTCATCCCTTCAAAGTGTAGAGAAAAAACTAATCTTCATCATGTATACTTAAGTGGGACAGTTCAGGAAATAATGGTTACTAGACATCAAGAAATAAGTTACATTTTGACACTTGCACAGCCCATTTGAACATTTTCTAAGAAAGTTTTCCTGGTTTAGATCAATAATAGAAGTTTTGAGAAGGTTTAACAATGGGAAATCAAACAGAAATCAACAGGTTCTTCCAAATGCAAGTTCTAAATAAAGGGACATAAATATTAAAGATTTGTAAAACAAATGTGCCATAAAAAGTAAGCTTTTTTTTTTCTAAGGAATGGTTTGGCATGATTAAAAATGAGCAAAGTTCCCATCAAGTAAATAGTTTCAACTTTTAAGCATAAGAAATGGCAAATGCTTTGGGAAACAAAATATTTTCCAACAGCATAGGTTACTGAAATAATATCAAATTTATACCGGATGATCAGCGAATAAGCCTTGATTACAAAATTAAATATCTCTACAAAAAAGATCAATAGAATTATGCAGTAAACTGTACATTTATTAGCAAAACTAGAAAAATGCTGTACAAAGATTTAGAAAATTTAGTTACAAAAAGCGTGAACAGATGGCGCTCTGCGCTAAAAACTCACTCTGAAACGAATCTTTAAAAAAAAAAAAAAAAACATTAAAGTGATGCGGCCATTGCAAAAAAAAAATACAATTTTTTCAAAAGGTTCACCGCTCGAAACAATGAGGTAGCGTAATGGAACAATGAAATTTGACATCACATATTGCAATGTCTCAACGGAAATGGAATGGCATGCAGCACCAGTCAACGATTCAAGCTCATCTAGAGTGGAAGGATTGTTTCTATCGACAGTGTCTCACTGATCACCCTGTATTACAACACAATAGGAACAGATGTCAAACTGTGAAATACATAAATTCTTGCTTATTATCGACAATTACCAACAAATCAATTAGGAAATAACTTTTCTTTTTAAAAAAATTAACTACACACAAAAAAAAGGCATAATTGGGTAAACTCTAATATCTTGTTTTTTAAATAAATTTATAAATCCCACAAATTGGGAACTTACTTTAGACAAATCTGACAAATCCCAAAATTCATTAAAACAAAAATTATAAAATAGTTTCCCCCTCCCCCTAATAGAAACTTCTCAGAATGACCAATCCTGTAAATGATCAAATATATTTGGAATAGAGAATAATTGTTACAAAGAAATTTCTCCTCATTGCCATACCTAACTTATATATGCATACATTCATTTTGCAACATAATTTTCTTCCATTTACTCACTTTTAGCCGCCACCTACAGTCATCTTCCATTTATGTAGCAAACAATGGATTCGATAACAGCAACATAATATACTTCATAAAGGCTGTCCAGAATAGGTAAATATATTTTCACCAACTTGAGAGCCAAGAATGTGCCAAATTACCTTAGTGTAAACATGTGTACTTATTTGTTTGTACTTGCATGTTTATAGCTATCTTTTTTTTTTTTAATTCCTATATTGAATAGAATTTTTTACTGTATTGCCTACCATAATTTTCTTTTACTAAAATTTTTCATTCCAAAATTTTAATTTTAGATCAAACTATTTTTGATTATGAAATGTAGATTTTAAGGCAAATAAGAGTATATACAATCAATTAATATTACTAAACAGTCGACAGATTATTCGTACATAATGTTGAGTTAGCATGCAATTTCTCTCAAGACTAAGGCTATATTGAATTTATTTATATTGTTTAAAATACTGAACACAATTCATTTCATGCACCTTATAATATTATATTATAACACTCTCACAGAATTAATATTAACTTTCTCATAGTAGGTCGGGATTGCCTGGTTGCTAGGGCATTGGACTTTTTTTTTTAGGGCATGAGCTTGAATCTGCCAGCCGAAGATTATATTGGGTTGTTCGGAAAGTCATTTCGTATTTTTTTGTCAAAATGAAAAGAAATTTTCGTTTAATGAATAAATTATTTATTA
>JAPMOQ010000512.1:14133-25701 GCA_026543055.1 Argiope trifasciata | reverse complement strand
CAAAAGACAAAAACAAAGGTCAATGGTCAAAAGTATTGACACCTCGTGACCCGAAAATTACGGCAAAAGAGACATAACCAATTTAAACAGCAAGAGACAAAAACAAAGGAAAACATTAAAAAACATCACCTAATGAAACAAAAATATATATAAAAAGTAAAACTACTTAAGAATATTCAACCACAATGAATAACTCAAATTAAGAAGACAAAAAGAGATAAAGACCTACCACCACAAGAAAACTATTGATCTGCCTTTCTAATTATGATACAGTGTAAATAAAGATACATGTAGTTTATAAGTGCCATCTATTTCACTAATCATTTCTTTTTTTTAATTAAAATATTGATATTGCTGTAGTTTTTGGGAAAATCATTATAGTTTAAATTTTTAATAAAATTATTTGTAGCTTTTATAAAAGAAATTTTTTATTACAAATTATTTTAATTTTATTGAATTGTGAGAAAATTAAATTTTTGAAAATTTTAGAGTTAAGATTAGAGTGATAATTACAGCGTTTAATTATATTAAATTTGAATTCGTCTCTTTTATCATAAATACCGACAAATGTTTTATCATTAGCAATTTCGATCCTCAAATCCAGATAAGTAGGTGCAAGATTATTTTTATTTTTTTCTGTTAAAAGTTAATTCTTTAGGATAGCAGTCAGTAACAATATTGGTATTATCTAAGTTAATCAAAATTAAATCATCAATAAATCTCCATCCGTTTATTAAGTAATTATTAATTATTTTTTTCTCGTAATAAGGTAGGAAAATGTTGGCTAAAGCAATTGAGAAAGCTGTACCCATTGGAATACCCTTAACTTGTTTGAAAAAATTAATACCATTGAAAACAAAGTTTTCGGTAATATTAAAATTGCATAAAACCACCAGTTATGTTTATTAATTGTATCTTCATTTAAATATTTGTCATATTTAAGAGTACAGACATTTATTAATTTCTCATGGGGAAGGTTGGTATATAAATTTTCAAAGTCAAAAGTATTAATTTTATAAATTTTGTTATCTTTTAAAAAATCGAAAACCTTTTTGTTATTATTGACAACAAAGCAATCTTCTTCAATTTTTTTTAGGATAATTTTTAGGTATTTGAAAAATTGCTTTCCCATGTAGTAATTATAACTGCCTGTACTACAGGTAACGAATCTAAATTTTATTGGTTTTTTGTGAAATTTAACAAATAGGGATATTATAAAGAGCAAGTTTTAATTTTAGTTTTTTTAGCGAAAGCTAACAATCTTTTGTCAAATTCCTTTTTACTTGAATAAACCAAATTATAAGTCGAATTTTAATTGTATTCACTGATTAAAAGCTCTTTATAATAATGCTTACACATTATACAAAAATTGTTTGCCGATTTATCTATTACTGTTATAATAAATTTCTCTTTTTAAATTTCTTTATTTCTTTTTTTATTGATTTGTTAGTATAAATTCCCCGTTCTTTTATTCTGACATTACCCATATTATACTTAGTTGTAATTTCTTCTAAGACACTTATTTTCCATTCATTAAAACCCTCTGGTGGCCAATAATATTTTCCGAGATATTTTAGAAATAAAAATGTCTAAAACGCGCCCAATAAAAATCGACACTTTTTTATTGTTTAATCTCTCTCTAAGTCTAAATTTAGTTCCCTTTACCAATATGATCTCTTAATGAGATAAAATCTATAATTTTTAAATCCCCTGTTGTTACATGCCCTTTCTCAGCATCCACACAGTCCTCATTAATTTCTTTATCACAATAACAGTTTATTTTGCTTATTTTATTTAAATTTTTACTATAGTAATTGTAGTTGCAAATATTTTTCTTTAAAGTTGCTGCATAACTGAATGCTATATATATATATATGTGTGTGTGTGTGCAGGGAGGGTCGTGATGGCCAAGCAATAAGAAGTCCAAATGATGTTTAAGAGTTTAATGGATGACTAAATTACAGATGTAATGGATGACCAAGATCTTCTATTAACATACCAGTTCGTCTTTAGCAATACGCCGTAATTTCGTCTTTTAGCATTACGTCTTCGGTTGTTTCAGAACGTCTTAATCATGCCTCGTCCAAACATGAACTGCCTTTTTTCACGCTTTTTCCACCAGAGGGCAGCTTAGTGGCGGGAAGAGAAGTCACTGGCATCACTCAATAGCTGGAAATGATATAACCTGGCACCACATATATATATCTGCGTGTGTGTGTTCACGGAACTATTTTGCTTTGCAATCAATTGATTATATTATTATATTGTAAATTCTATTACAAAATGGATTCTATAAAAGATTAGATCATTTCCAAGAAGACGATATTTTAAATTAAATTAATTAAAATTAACGAGCCGAATCAATGTCATCTGTCGGGCTTACGAAACACCGACACAAGTAATATTTCAGGCCGGAGCTAATTAACCGCCGTTCGATAGAGACTTTTCGGGTTTTCGCGCTCTCTAACAACGCAGTAAGTTGTTTCAGTCACATAATATACATTTTTTTTATTTCTATGCCAATTAACACATCAAATTCACGAAATAATGAATGTTAAAACTGTAATTATGATCCACTGTGAGAAGGGACCTGAAAATATGAATGTTGATAAAAGATATGAAAATGTGATGACCGATGAGGAAACTTTATGTTTTGATCTCAAATTTTCTGCACAAACATGTAATTATTTAAGAGTAGATGAAATAAATAAATAAAGAATAATTCTTCAATTAGATTAAATAAAAAATTGAGCATCCATTTACATATTAAAAATTTGATCTGCTCTTATTTTGATATGCCACACCAAATTCATTTTTAATGAAACAAATAGAAAAATAACGAAATAATGAATGTTAAAACCATTATTGTGATCCATGGTGAGAAGTGATCTGTTGTTTTCAATCCCAAGTTATCCGACTTCTGATTACTTTATTTTAATTCAGTCCGTGAAGAATCCGAATTGATAAAAGTTGCTCCCTTTCATATTTACCCTCGGTCCTATTTTGACGAACTAAACTCATCCTAACGCATGCACAAAAGGGCGGAGGGTTGTAGAATTATTTGGCAAACATTACTTTCATTGCTCTTGTTGTTACCCGTGGCACTTTGACAAGCTCGCCGATTCCAGAGTTGTCAGCGATTTAAGCCGAAATGAGCTTCCCTTGCTTTTTTTGTAGCGCCAACTAGGGCCAAAAGTACGACTTAGCTACTTCCTGCTTCACATTCGCTTGCACAAACCCTTTTTACAGGGGGGCACATTCACGTTACTGACAAACAGAACACAGAAGAACACCTACGCTCGAACCAGGGAAGCTCCGAACACTAGGTAGACACGCTACCCTTAAGGTGAGAAGGGATCTGAAAATAGCAAGGTCGAGAAAAGACATACTCGCAGCAATTGTTTGTTTTCAATTGTATCGATTAGTCGAAGAAATACTTAAAGACTGCCACATACACAATTCCCGTTTGGAATATACCTGAAAATACATTAAGCTTATTATTCATACATCTCATGATCTTAAAAAAAAATCATATTTGCTGCTTTTATCTTAAATGTTCCTTTGAAAATGCGAAAGGAATTTTTACTGGTGGACTTTAAAAAAGATCTTTTTTTAATGACATTCCGTAAAACAAAAGCTATTTTATTTTCCTCAGAACAACTAATTTTTAAAAAAACAACAACATTCGGAATATAATTTCCCGCCTTCAGAATTAAAAAAAACTGTAAGTCATCCATTAAAAAGGAAAGATTTATTTTATTTTTTTGGAGAGCGCCATTTTGTCCTTTCTCCGAGCCAACGAGAGCGATGCGTTGCCATTCTTAAAAATAGAAATTCTAATGATCTCTCTCCGAGTCTGCGAGCGATAAATTCTGATTTGTTTTCAGCGTGGCTCGTCCGATACCTTTTAACTCAGTCGTCATTAGCGGAAAGCAGTTTTGTCTTCTTCAATGAGAGGAAATTGTCTTGACTTTTGGAGCTCCGACTTCAGTTCGTAATTAGCAAAGATTTAGCACAATGCACATTTTTTTTTCTTTCGAATTTTTGTCTGGAAGAAGACAGGAGTAATTGATGTTTTCGTTTTTCAAATTTAAAAGAGATAATTATGAAAAGGCACTCAAGGGGTTACGACTTTGAATTCGGATAAGGACCATTCTGTTCGAAAAGCAGTCGCTTTAAATTTATAATCGTTTGAGTGTTTTCGTAATATCTCTTCCTCAAATTATACTTCGTTTATTAAAAGATAAAACAGCTGCTTAGAAAAATGTAAACTGAACACATTTTTAAAGGAATACTGCATTTTTCTTTGTTATTATTGTTTTCAATGGCACTTGTCATGGACAAGCCCGCTCATCGCTGTCAGAGATTTTAAGCGTAAATGAACGTCCAGGTTTTTCAGTTACGCCAAATAGACCCAAGAGTACGGCTTAGCTACTTAATATTCCACATTCGCTTGCATAACCCCTTTTTATATGGCGGACGCATTCACACTATTCACAAATAGAATGCAGAATAACAACCATGCCCGAACCGGGACTCGAACCAGGGAATTCTAGATCACTAGGAATAATACTAGGTTACCTAGATATCTAAATAATACTCGCTGGTACCCGGCTCGTTGCTGCCGCAGATGTTGGAAATACTGTTTCGAATTTGAAATTGTGATCTCGTTTCATTAGGAATGATATTCATTTTCTTGTCAGCAATGAATACATTCATTGAAATGGAAGGATGCATAAAGGAGAAGTAGAAATAGTATTTAATCTATTTTTATTATTCCATTCTACTAACAAATATTTATTTTTATGTGTTGGATTTGGGTATCCTTCTAGTGTTATAAAGTTTGGCATTCTCTCAGAATGGTAATGAAAGAAACCTTTATTGTATCTCGTGATTCGTTTAACAGTCGTTCAGAACTCTGAAATTTAATGTTAGATAATGTGACTAAGATAGTTTTTAAAAATGGATGAAACATAAAAATATATTTATATCATAGAATCTTTAATCTTTAGTATAGTAGAATTTTTAATATAGTAGGAAAGATAATTTTTGAAAACTGAGATGGTGCAAAATTATTTGTTCTACAATATTGTCAGAAATTACTACAAAAAACGCTAAAATTTCATTAAATGTTTAGATAAAATTTCAAACTTATAGGATTGGTTCCCCTAAAACATTCTCGCACGCTCTGTAACGAAACTGTTACCTCAGAGAAAGACTCACACTGCATTTACGTACAATAGCAATGAGCACCAGGCCCGCTCACACGGCGGTTCTTCAGTGGAATCGGACTTCGAACCTGAAACTATCGGACTTATTAACCTATTATCGGACTTCGATAAAACAAGCAAGTTTAGAGCATTTTTTTTGGTGGGGGAGGGAGTAAAATCATAATATATGAAAGTTTGTGGGGTGGCTGTATACAAGAAGAAAAACTTGAACTGGCACATTCCTCTACACACCACACCGCACAATTGGAAGGGAGATTGGCCCCTACGAATTTAACGTGCAAGAGACCCCCTCACACGACGGTTCTTTGGTGGAATCGGGTCTTGAACCTGAAACCTTCCGGTTCCGAAGCCGAGACCTTGTGACCAATCAATTCCAGATGATATGGCACCTGTTGCAACATTGGAGCTACCTTTTATTTGCAACGAAATAGATATACTTCTGTGAAAAATATTTCACTGTAAAAATGCAGTTTGCTGTATTGTTTTTGATTATTTAAAGTAAGCTAACAAAATATGTATAAATAACTTGGCTTTACAAACAAAAATTTATACTCTCACTCATGATCGCACTTCTATTCTGTAACGTATGTTGCACTCTCAGGTGTTAAAAAATCCGTGTGCAACCTCCATATTGGTACATTTCCAGTCAATCTCGCCAACTCCATCGCCAAATTGGAGGCCCCGGATAATTAACTTTCAAACAGCTTTCGGGGCGCCACCTACTCGCAGCAAACGCAACCAACACAAAGTCGTCAGACTGACTTGACGCAGCAAAAACAGCACTTTCTTCACTCGGCATAACGCTTGGCGCAATAAAAAAAGACCATTCGTCACTATCGACTCACAGGTAGGGGAGTCCCTGATTTCAATATTTATTCTAAAGTATCCGAGCAAGTTCGGGGCACTTTTTAAAAGAAAAACATAGTGTGGACATACTTGAGCCCTATTTCTAGGAATAAGACAATTCAAAATTAATAATAGGATGTCAATATTTGAAATACACTTTGAAACTTTTTGGAAATTAGCATTTAATAGCATGAATTTAAGCAAATTCTTATAAAACATCAATTTGGCTACAGCGAAAACTATGATTCTCATCCTAACAAAACTTATACCAAAATAAATTATATAAGTTCCTTTCGAAAATGAACTATAATCGTATGGTTCTAATAATAAATTAAAAGTTTACGGCCAGTCGAATATTTATCATGAAATTTTTAATAAATTTATGGAGTTATTATTTAAGCAATAGGCTGCCAATTAAAAACTATTCACTGCATCTATATTTTTTTTGTTCATTCTCTAGAAAACAGTACAAAGTCCATCAAATTTAGCAGTGATATACACTGAAGTGACAAAAGTCATGGGATAGCAATATGCAAATATACAGATGGCAGTAGTATCGCAGCGAAAAAGTATAAATGCGCAGTTCGTTTTCCAGAGCTTTCATTTGTGTTCAAGTTATTCATGTGAACAGGTTTTTCGTGATTATTTTTCGCACGACGAGAATTAACAGACTTTGAATGTGGAATGTTAGTTGGAGCTAGACGCATGGGTCATTACATTGCGGATATCGTTAGTGAATTCAACATTCCGAGATCCACAGTATCAAGAGTGTGCCAAGAGTATGAAATTTCAGGCATCACATCCCATCATGGATAGCGCAGTGGGCGACCACCTGCACTTAACGACCGAGACCGCCGACGTCTGTGTAGAATGGTCAATGTTAATAGACACGCAACACTTCGTCAAATAACTGCAGGAATCAATGTGGGACGTACGAGGGACGTGTCCGATAGGACTGTGCGGCGAAATTTGTCTTCCTTGGGCTATGACAGCAGAAGACCGACTCGAGTGCCTTTACTGACAGCACGACATCGCCTGCAGCGACTCTCCTGGGCTCGTGAGCATATCTACTGGTCCCTAGACCAGTGGAAAACCGTGGCGTGGTCAGATGAGTCACGATTTCAGTTGTTACGAGCTGATGGTAGAGTTCGAGTGTGGCGCAGACCCCACGAAGCCATGGTCCCAAACTGTCAGCAAGGCACTGTTTAAGCTGGTGGTGGCTGCATAATGGTGTTGGCTGTTTTTACATGGCATGGACTCGGTCCTCTGGTGCAACTGAACCGATCATTGACTGGAAATGGTTATGTTCAGCTGCTTGCAGACCACTTGCAGCCATTCATGGACTTCACGTACCCACACAACGATGGGATTTTTATGGATGACAATGCGCCATGTCACCGGGCCAGAACTATTCGCGATGGGTTTGAAGAACATTCCGGACAATTCCAGGGCATGATCTGGCCACCTAGATCGCCCGATATTAATCCCATCGAGCATTTATGGGACATCATCGAAAGGTCCGTTCGTGCCCAAACTCCTGCACCATTCACACTTTCACAATTATGGACGTCTATACAGACTGCATGGCTCAATATTCCTGCAGAGGACTTCCAACGACGCCATGACACGTCGAGTTGTTGCACTTCGCCGGGCAAAAGGAGGACCGACACGATATTAACAGTCATCCCATGACTTTTGTCACTTCAGTGTATTATTGATATTTTCAATTATTTGATTTAAAGTGAGCAAGAAATGAGTAAAAATCAATTTTCAGAAAAATGCATTTAAGGTATTCAGTAATTAGTTTTAATAATAAATTATGTTCGTACACACATAAAATTCATCACATTTATAGCTTATATCTTCTTGTTGCTACTTACTCAATGATTCTTCTTTTTTAATCATTCAAAATAATTTCATTCGGCAGTGACTGCTGCTTAGACTTATTTATTCTGTTTTTGTAGCGCTCAGCAAATGCTCGAACTGAATTTGCTCTAGGATACACTCAAACAACAAAATCCTTCCTATAAAACCTTCGTTAAAATGTATTATAGATATAAATACCCCTCATCTGAGGATTCAGAGCTCAGAAAAGGTGCCTTCAGGTATTAATTTCCACAAAACACCGTTAAAACTCTCATTGCCATTTTGTGTTTTTCTATGCCAAACATTTTCCTTATTTAAAACTAAATTTGTGTTTATACGAATGGTTAACATGTTTTTGGCCCTTTAAATCAGAATTTCCTGTTATTTAAATGTCCCCTTTGCCGGTCATAACAAAAATATTGATATCTCGACTTCGAATGAACGTAGAGACAAAAGTAAACCAGTTTTGGACAGCCCAAACTCTGGTCTATCCAATAAACTAATTTTTGAAAAATGTCATTTTTCTGCGAAAATTGACCTTTTCACAACGTTAAAAGCGTCCATTAAAGATGAAAATGTAAAATAAACTTTCTATTCTGCCCCCCCCCCCTTTCTCATTTAAAAACATAAACAAGGGGCCAAAAAAAAAAAAAAAAAAAAAAACCAAAGGTTACTCTAAAATCTACGCACAGGGGCAAAAAACCAAAGGTTACTCTAAAATATACGCACAGGGACAAAAAAACCAAAGGTTACTCTAAAATATACGCACAGGGACAAAAAAAAACAAAACCCAATGGTTATTCTAAAGTCTACGCACAGGGCCAAAAAAATCTCGGTTTGCAATAGCAAACGCAAACCGAGTGCACCCTCGCAATGAGTGTGTTTATTGAGACGGCGCTATGGAATGCCGGACCCTCCGATCTCTCCCACACATGCACCGCAAAGCAAGTATTGATCTCCCCAAACCCGGCCCCGGACTCATCTTCCCAAAAAGAGCTTCGGCCGGGATGAGCGAACTCTTCCAAAGGCGCAGAGCTCCGACTTTCATTTCCGAGAATACATTTCCGAGATTTTGCGAGAAAGATCTGATTTTTTGGTGTGGCGTGCACCGTTTCAAATATTTCTGAAGACAGCGGTACAAAATAATAATTATAATGTAGGCAAAAAAATTAAGGAATGTTTTTTTTTAAATATTTTTAAAAACGAGGCTTTTAAGCGTTTCATTTAGTTCAAACATTTGGCATAGTATAAAACAAAAAATTGTAATTAGGATGTCCATCACTTTCTTTCCTATTTCTACTATGAAAACGAATACACAATATTTATTGTTCGAGATGTTATTTAACTTGACTCATTGGTAGGCTCATTTAATTAGAATTCTCAAGTTTGTTTAAGGAAATGCAAATGGAATATACGGCCACCCTAACGGTCCTTATGTAAGGATAAACTGATTTGGAAAGAGGGAAATTTGTAAATTACAAGAAATGATAATAAAAAAATTCGCCCATATTAGCAATTTTTAACCTTAAGGAATAGAATACCCTAAAGAAAAGAACTGGAAAATGAAGGGACAGATCTGTCTAGGGTGAAATTTAGAAACGGTATACATTGCCGTGCTAACGGTTATTATGTAGGAGGCGCACAAATGATGGCAGTGAAAAAGTCGTCGTTTGAAATATGTTTTTAAAAATGCGTTTATGCTTCCTGATATCTATACAAAATGTTTAATTCAATTTCATGGGTAGTTGAAATTATTTTAAAGTGCTATTCATTAATACATTATATTGTCCCAAAAATTTCATTCCCATTTCTAATACGCGGTGATTGCACAATGTTTACTTTTCAAGATACCATTTCTTTCGTTATACAAGAACCCTTTTGCTCTGTTGCCTCCTTCCATCTCTCACGACGCCTCCAGATGCCTTTTTTCCAAAATCGTGTTAAGGGCAAGAAATAATCTTTGAGGCGAACTTTTATTTCCCTAATGGATATAAAGCACTTATCAGGGAGAGAATTTTTTAAAGAACAGAAGGAAGTAATAATCAGATGGAGCGAGATCTGAAAAGTATGTAGGATGCAATAAACATCCCAAAGTATGCAGTAAAACATCCCAATCAAACTGTAAGAGCTTCTCTCTTTCGACTCATGCAATAAGTAGTATCGCCTTGTCGGTTCATTCATTCTTTTTTTTTTACTGTGGCTGCTTTCAATGAGTCCAGTGGATGACAGCATTTCGTAAAATTTATTGCTTCACCTTGAGAATGGAGCTCGTTGAAAATGACGCCTTTTCAGCCCGCTAAATGAAGCAAAGAGCTTTTTTGGGATGCAGCTCAGTTGTGGTATGACTGATAATATAGAAGACTAATAGATAAATTCTCATGTTTGCATAAGCAGAGCCAGATAAGCCAATTCACAGCGCAATGAGAAAGAAACTTTTGTGACATGGAAAATTTACATGGGTCTACAGCCAGAATTCTGTTTGAAATAATAAAATGAACACGTTCCCTGCCCTCTCCTGATATCAGGACCATCTATCTCATGAGATGACCCCTTCTTTGTCATCTTTCAACTGTAGCAGAGAAGGCGTCATCTAATATCATAGATGGTATGGTCCTGGAAAAGAACGAAATCTATGAGCTATCTTGTAGTTGGCAGTCAGCGGGTTAAATCCTCTATGAATGAATATGACTCTAATCCTTCCCTAAAGTAGGTATTGTGAGTTCGGTTTGTTTTCTTTAATATGTTTGAAAATTTATTGTAAAAGCGTTTTAAATCTATGGAATAAACTTACATATTGAAAATGTTGTTTCTACGTAATATTGTTCGGATTAAAACTAAATTAACTATGATTTAAATCATCTACTGCAGAAAACTGGATGAACTCAATGGTAAAACGTTTTGATCAAATCAAATCAAACCGGTTTGATTTGTAGTAGAGCTCTGTTGCTGCTAAAACCGATTAAATGGATAGTAAATTAATGTTTGCCTGTTTATTGAAGAATAATTCAGTTATTAATAATCAAGCCTGTTACTAATACTTAAGCTACTGTTTACAGAAGCACTGCCACATAAGGTGAGTCAAAGCGTTATGAGAAGGAAGCTTTTGGGGCACCCCCATAGATTCAGTCATTAGAAATCACGGTTTTACAACTGTCTACCCAAATGTTTCTCTGAGATCATCAAAAAATGGAGTTTCCTTTAAAGATATTTTTCCTTGTAAACAGACAGAATCACGCTGATGTATCAGGGAGCCAGTGCAGCCGGACTTTCCCACTTGCGCGGCAGCACAAAGCAAATATTGATCTCCCCAAATCCGGACCCCGGGCTAATCTTCCCAGAAAGAGCGAGGCCGGATGAGCGAGCCGGGCAGGGGAAAAAAAGACGCTCTTCCACAGATGACGCTCGGCTCAAACTTCTCTTCCAATGACTTTTGTGACTTCCTGTTTGAGGGATCCGCTTCCGAGTTTTTAGGAGGAGATATGGGACGGAATGGTCATGCTGCAGTTTCCCCCGAGCGAAGTAAGAGTTTGAGGAGAGGAAGCATTATGGATGGATGTTCGGGTGGTCATTCCATTTCCTCAAGAGTCTGATAAGAAGCGAATGGGCACGGAAAGCGATGTAGACT
>JAPMOQ010000512.1:0-14033 GCA_026543055.1 Argiope trifasciata | reverse complement strand
ATATATATATATATATATATATATATATATATATATATATATATACAACATTTACAAAGTTCCATCAGCCAGTTAATCCAAAATAATAATAATAATTTTCTGCTGTTGCCAACGCCAAAAATAGAATGCACTTGAGCTGTAAGAACTCCTGTTGCCACATACATTTTTCCAAGTAAAAAAATAAACTGACATTTGCATATTTATTTAATAATGCGTAATTTTGTCTTTGCTATTGATTGCTCCAGGAAAATGACAATTTCACCCATTTCTTTTTTGATACTAAGTATAGCGAGAGTTCATTATACCAGTATGCTTGATCGAAGACAATCCTTTATTTAATTTTAATTTGCCGAAAGAGGGCTCAGTGTTTGTAATATTCACTCACTGGCAATCTAAAGGATTGTAAAAAAATAGTACCTCAGACAGAGATAAAAGTAGACAGCTGATGATTGCAAGTCCATTTGAATCCAGCCTCAGCCTCGACTTCAGGGCGCCAGGCCCGCCGCTCTGTCTTAACATGACTGAAGGCGACTTCCTCATTCATAAACGAACATTTCCTGCCTTTTTATAGACATTACTGCGACCTTTGCCTGATAAAGTCGTCAATCGATGCGCAGCCAGACACATGGAAACACTCTGGATGGCTTTTAGTATGTGTGTAGACTTTTAATAAGTGCTTGTAGACGTTTAATATGTGCATTATTATGGTTCAAAATTGTAGTGGGACCCAGGTGCATAGCACCCACCGCACCCCTCAGATGGCTGGCCCCGCTAATTGTATGGGAATATACAATAAAGCTGCAGAAAATTTATTCACCCTCCCATGTGATTGATAGATCGATTACTAGCACATTACACACTTTCTTAAATATACCAAAAGCCAAAACGTTTTATTTCTAAAGTGGCACCAATCAGTTTGCTCTATCGACATTTTAGGTTGTGGAACAATCGGTACGAAATATCACTAGCTCCCCCCCGCGACTCTGTTCGCGTGGAAAGTTTGATGAATGTGTAAGAAAAACTGTCAATTAATCAAAAATATTTTATAGTTATCAAAATAGGTAGACGAATAAAAAAATAAAGCCTAACCTAAATAAAATTAATAATAATTAAACGTAAATATAAAGTATATTTTTGTGTAATTTAGTGACTACAAACACCATTTTGTATCGAATTTTGGTTTGAATCGGTTTCGAAAAACGTGTCTAAAATCTATCTACATTCAAATTCGATTTTCGGATATTATTAACTACATGAAAAGAATTATTCGCCTAAACAATCGCCAAGGATTGATTATTCGCCAGACAGTCAAAATGCAATATTCATGACAAAGATTAATATTTGGCAAATAAAGTATGCCTATGCCATGAAAAGCGTTTTCTGCCTTACACCAGGATCACAACTTTTTAAGGAAAGATAGGCCTTTATTAGAGATCTAGCTATTTCCCGCAACTCTGTTCGCGTGGAAATTTCGATGTATATATACGGAAAAACTATCAAATAACAACAAATTTTAAAAATTAAACCTAATCTAAAAACGATACATTTAAAAGTATGAGCTTATACGAAAAATGTATAACATAAATACAATTTAATAACAAAAACGCACAACGAACGTAAAAACTATTTATTTACATGGCATACCCGAAGTAAAACGAAACAGCAGATCAAATCCGGTCCAATCCATATTACTTATGGATAAGGATGGAGATAGCTACTACAGTATTATACGCATCATTTTTAAACTTTTAATTTAAATGAAAACACAGTTGTTCGACAATCACCCTCGTACTTTCAATGCCAGTTGGTAATGCAATGCAGATTCGAATTTTTTTTTATTTCCTTTATTCTGTTTTCTTTTGATTTAAAAGTACTTCCGAATGAATCCGAAAGATCGATTCATTCACAACAATAATTTCACTTTTAGTATAAGTTTCGACGGTTTTATTTTCGTTACAATATCTTGTTTGGCATGTTTTACGTCGATTAGAATCTGTAACGGATTTAATCGCCGATCGTTTTGTATTTGTTCTTTCTTTTCACGGGCTTTTCGAAAATAGACGCTCCATTGTTAACAGGAGTTTAAAAAATTCTGTCTCGAAATATTTGCTTCGGTCGTTTGCTTGTGCAAATGCAGGTATTTTTGACGGCTAATTCAATGTGCAACCAACCGAATACTGTACATTGAATACGCATTGCATCCTAATGTTTGATCCGATAATCTTATAGAGCAAGAAATTGTCCTCCCTGCCAAATGAGCGGTTGTGGTAGGTAACGGTATACGGCAAGTATTTCTCAAAATAAACAAAGCACAAATAAAAGATAATAGAATATTAACTGTGTGTATTTCGAAGAAAAAGTCTAAATGAGCAAAAGCGATACAATGATATTAGCATTTTCGATGCAAAAGTTCATAATCGGTATTTTGATCGTCATAGTCTGTTAAGTGTTAATAAAATATATAGCATCTTGATCATTTCTTTTGCACAAAATATAATTTATAGGCATACTAGCTAGTACCCGTCGCTTTACCGTTGGCGAAAAAATATTATGTGCAATCAATCATTTGGGATGTTTTATCGAAACGCGATAAACGTTACGAGAGTACATAAAACACGAACAAACATATAGTCATTTTTATGCATCAGATCTGTGCATTCTTTCCGAATGGTAATGAAATAAACTATTTATGGTATCGCATGACTCGTTTCACATTCATTCGGAATTCTCAAGTTTAATGTTAGAAAATGGGATTAAAATATTTCCTTTTAAAATTTATCGGACGTTGAAAAACATATTTATACTATAAAATAGTTGGAAAGCTAATTTTTTCAAACCCTCCAGTAAGTGCAAGCAACGAGCAAGTTTCATCGCATTCTGGTGAAAGGAAGGCATAAGAGGCATACAGAAAAACATTCATTTTTATTTACACAGATAAAGACATTCGAAACAAAAGAATAATCCTCAAATTGTAGTACCGAAGAAATAGGTTTTAAATCAATCATTACTGTACACTATTATTATTACCAAAATAACATTTCTTCTGCTACTACCGATCTGATTTTCCGCCGAATATTTTCGAAAACTATTTTTTTTTTCGTCATTACTTTACCATTGCTTCTAAACTAATTGAATGGAACATTCAAATCCAAATGAAAATGGAACTTAAGAAGCCGAAAACGATTTAAATTCCTCCGCAATCAAAATGAGCAATCAAGACGCGAGCTTTTCATCGATCCTGTTGCCAATTCCTTCCCACAAGTAGCGAAAATTCATTGGTCTCTATCTGTTTACAAATTTAATTTCCGTCGCATATTTTGAACAGCAGAACAAACGATAGAAATGCCAGATGTAATTATGTCTCCGATAATTGGACTTTCGAACGAAGAATTCTTCGAATTTCAGAGAGATTCTCTGAATAAAAATGCACTTAGAAACACGTTTGTAAATGGAGAACACACTTGTAACCTTTCCCAAAAAGTTATCAGTCGGAATAATCTGTGAAAGAAAGAAAATAAAAATGTCTTCAAAAATTTCGTTTTTATTCGCCATCTACATTGATGAATTTCAGTCTTAATTATGTCATTCTTTCTAAATTGTGCTGTTTAAGTTTGTTAGATAAGTTTTATTTTCAGGTTAGCTATTACTCGCAACTCTGTTCGCTAGGAAATTTCGAAGTACATGTACTATCAAATAATGACAAATAAAAAAAACTAAACCTACCCTAAAAACGATACATTTAAAAGTATAAGCATACACGAAAAATACATACCATAAATACAATTTTTAGCAGCAAAAACACACAACTGACGAACAAACAGTTTGTTTACATTGTATATTCGAAATACAACAAAACAGCCAATCATGTCCTGTCCAATCCATTTTATTTATGGATCGTCATGGAAATGACTACAACAGTACAATACACATCATTTTTAAACTTTTGATTTAAATGAAAACACAGTGGTTGACAATCACGAACGAACTTTCAACGCCAGGTGGCGCAACGCACACGTCTGACTTTCCTACGCATGTTTAGGGTAACGCAATGAAGTTTAGAAATTTTTTATTTCCTTTATTCCGTTTTTTTTTTCCATTTAAAAGTACTTGAGATTGAATCCGAAAGATCTACATTTGATTTTAAACACATCAAACACTAAAAAAATAAACAGAATCGTTTGAATTATTCGTTCGAAATCATGCTAAGCCTAATCTGATTCTGTTGGAAGAAAACTGGAGTCTTACTCATCTTTGGTAGAATTTGGCCTCCGCCTTTTGGCGCGAAAGGTAATTTTTAATGAATAGGTAATGAAGCTCTCAATGGACCGGAATAAAAGGTAGCCTCTGATCTATTCCTGATTCTAATCGATCTCTGCGCAAAATTTCATCCCGTTCAGCCGTGATTGAATAACAAACATCCAAACCTTCACATTTATAATATTCGTATAGATCTGAATTGATGAATTTCGATCATATGTCATTATTTCTAAATTTTACTGTTCAGATTTGTTAAATTGTCGGCCTTCTGGCATAGGGGTAGTGGGTCTGAGTGTTGTGTGATTGTGTCTCCCATGTAAAAAGTGGTTGTACAAGCGAGTGTGTGTGTGCCATCTTTCTTTGAACTAGAAGTCAGACTTCTGCCTTCGGATTCTCGGGGCTCTTTACACACAGAAGCTACTGTCCCTCTTTCCGAGGAAACACGGATACGACAACAACAACAAGTTCATAATTAATGAAGAACTGAAAGAATGCATGTAATTCTCATTTACTATTTCAGTTATGCCCAGAATGTGTCCTCCCTTGTAAAAAGTGGTTGTGCAAGCGAATGCGAAGCATGAAGTAGCTAAAGTCGTACTCTTTGCCTTAGTTGGCACTGCTGAAAAAATAAAGGATGCTCATTTAGGCTTAACTCGCTGACAACTTTCGGTAGGCTGGCTTGTAAATTGCCTTGGGTAACAACAACTACAAGGATGTATTGTGAAACGTCAACAGTTAAGATCCATCTCATTCATCGCGATTTGACTCAAGATTTTTTTTAAAAAACCGAATCAAATCCTCTATACTATGTAAAAAAACAAAACAAATGGCTGTGTTCGGGCATGGTTATTATTCTGTGTTTTGTCAACGAGTAGTGTAAATGTGCCCCTTCCCCTGTAAAAAGGGGATGTGCTCTTTGGTCCCCTAGTTGGCACTGCTGAGGGGAGGCACATTTAAGCTTAAAATCGCTGACAGTGATCAGTGAGCTTGTCAATGACAAGTGCCATTGAAGACAACAACAAAACCAGATTTGTTAGATTAGTTTTATTTTCAGATTACGAAAGAGCGCAAGCTCAAAAGATAATAGTGTGTCTCAAACGTTTATTTCACATAGCGCTATGAATAATCTTATCTGGCTCTGCATGTTGAAACATGCTGGCTTATCTATGAGTTGTCTACGTCATCGGTTTCAACTGCACCAGTGCTCCACTACATTCCAAGTTGGGACTGCCACCCCCCAAACAATGTACTCTGTCTTTTTAGTGGGATTGGAAAGGTGGCTTTTGCTACGGGTCCCTTCCTCAAGGTGAAACAATAATTCTACGAAATCACTGCTGGTTACTTTTTTTTGTAACTGCGCGGATCAGAACGAGATTTGAACTTGCATACCGCTGGTAGCACAACTATCAGTTAGTATCGGGGTGACTGCATGCCCCTTCTCATAGTGTAGAAGCATCGTTTCGTCATTTTGGTTACACAGCAATTCCTTTGTTTATTGCAATGACTCACACTGCAAACGTAGAGTTCATTTCTCATCCTCAAGTGTGGAGCCATCAACAACAAGAATTGTTCCAAAACGCAACAAATCTGGAAAGAGGGCATCGTGAGTCATCCTGGGAGGTAACAAAGCAGAAGGGTTCTTATATAACAAAATGAATGATATCTGAAACAGTGTGCGTTTACTTCCTATTAGAAATGAGAAAGAGACTTACGAGACAACCTAATATATTTAAAAACTGGAACTTGGCAAAGGAAAAAGAAATGGTCCTACCTCTATTTCTCAGTTCAGAGATGGATTAACTACTTTTACATTTCCTCATTAGTAATCGGTTTGGATATCATACGTGCTGAATAAGGTATAACTCTGATGAAAAATTAATTTTATGGCGATTAAAGTGTCCGACTACGTTGAAAACACTGGTATCGATCATAGTAACGAATTTTTAGTTATTTCTTGTAGTTCAGACTTTCCTCTTCCCGTAATAGTCTGTTTTTACTAGGGAAAGGAAGGCCTGGCATATCATCCAGAGGAATCATAATCAAAACCTATTTTTCTGCTAAAATCTCTCATGAGCTTCCATTTTAATTTTCATAAAAATTTTCCACCGATCAAGTGATATGTTAAAAAATAATATATAATAATTTCCTCCTAAGAGAGTACGGAGTATAAATAGTGCTCTTAATAGAGGTATTGACATAAAAATTTCAGCTCGTGTTTTAAATAATAGGAGCAATGAAATGAACCAAAAGTTGTATTATGGGTGAAATAGGGGATTTTACATTTATAGGGGATTTTAGAAAAAATAAATTGTTGCTATGAAAAAAAATGCATATTTAAGTATATTTTTACTAATAACTTTTTGGCATCATGATATTTTTCTTTGATTTTGGTTCATTTCATTCCTCATTGTATTCTCTAACTTGTGTCTAAAGACTAAAACAGAATTGCTGCATTACCTTTTCGTGTAGAGTGTGAGCCGTTTTGGTTAAATCTCATTAGAATATACTGCACATTTTAACAATTCTCAAAACATATATTTTCAAATAATGTTTTGTTCATAATGTTTATTATTGATCATACATCAAAAAACATAAATAGTTTCTAAAAAAAACATTTATTTCAAAAACTTAAAGGAATTAATGGATTAGTTTGATGGAAACAAGCATGCAACTCTAATGGGTTAGAGAGAGAGAAATAACCAGAACACAACAGGAACCATGAATTAAACTAGGACCGAAATCATGGTATCTTTCTGTCAAGCTTCTACGCTAAGGACGAAAAAAATTCATTACAATTTTCTTAATGAAAAAAAAATTACCATCACATCATTTGGATTAGAGCAACGATATTCAGTGATGAATTCACAATTAAATTTACGTGCGGAGAAGAGGTAAAAATTCTGGTTCAACATCTGCAGAAGGATTTAATAAAGGAGAAAAAAACATCTACCTGTGCATCATCTGCAATATTTGGACTTTGATACTGCTGAAATCAAGAAAAATGAATTGATTGATACAGAGTCAGTAAAAGCATAATTGAAGTCGTGTTTTCAATACGATTGATTGATTTGTTTTATTACGGTACAAAGGCCATACGATTATCCAATGTACAAAGGAATCTTAGCACTGAAATAATTTGACATTGATTTTCTACAACAGAAAAACTACAACAACAAATATTTCTGAAATTTTACAAATGTGTTAAAAGATTTTATAGGTAATCAAATAATTATTAACAGCTAATAATGAATTTGAAGTAGTTTTTTTTAAAAATTCAGAAACTAGCTGGAACCCGAAGCATTGCTGCCACCGAAAAAATAATATTAAGTGCGATCAATCAATCATTTGGCAATGTGTTTTATCCAAACAGGATGAAAGGTACGGCATTATATAAAATACGAACAAACAAATTTTCATTTTGATTTATCAGATTTGAGTATCCTTTTAGAATTGTAAATCCTGGTGTTCTTTCAGACCGGTAATGAAAGAAACTGTTTATTGTATCGCTTGACTCGTTTCCTATTCGCTCAGAATTCTCGAGTTTCATTTAGTAAAATGTGATTAAAGTAGTTTCTTTTTAAAAATGATTCAACATAGAAAATATATTTATACCATGAAACCAGTAATATAGTTGAAAAGATAATTTTTGAAAATTAAGTTGGTGGAAAATGATTCGTACTGCAGTGATTTTGGTGGTTACTGCGATAAGCGTTAAAATTTAATTAAAATATAAAACCGCAAGGTTGGACTCGCCAAAATTTTCTCGCATCATCTGTAATACAGTTGTTACCTCTGAGAATGACTTGCATGATATTTGCATACTAAAGCTACAAAATATGAGCCTTTCACTCGGATTTAGCATTTCTACAGATTCTATTGTCTCCTCAGCGAGTTATTGGGAGATGAATCCTTGGTAAATAGATGCGGTTGAGATTCCAATTTTTTTATTATTTTAGATCATTGTACTAGCCCTGTAACCATCCCTCAGGTGTAAACAATAAGCTGACCCAGTTTCATGGCAATCAGATGAACGGTGTAGGAAGGTATACAGATAAATATTCATTTTTATTTAAATAGATATTACAACTAAATCGTACCTTTCAAGACATGAAAGAACACCAAAAAGGTGTGTATGATTTTTAAGAATGAAAATTTAAAAAAAAGAAATACCCCTCGTTTTATATTCAATTAATACCTAATTCAAACCTTGAATGAAATACCTTTTTTTTAAAAAGAAACAACGTCCATTATTTAAATTAACACAAAACAAGCCAGGCTAATCCATCGATTCCGTTGCCACCTCTGCATACAAAACTCCTTGAACAAATCTGTGAAAATTCATTGATTTCCTTCTTCTGATGAATTTCGTTTTCGTCGCGTATTTGCACAGAGCGGCGAAGATAATGAATGAAAGTAATTGCATCTCCAATAACTTTGGAGATCTCGAGCAAAGGCGAAAGTTTCTCAATTCAAACAAACACAGAGGTCATGGAACTTCAAAATGAGATGATTGCGGTTTGGTGAAGAAATAAACCTTGGATAAAAATGCCTTTCAAACTATTTGTTCTTCTGGGCGAGATTCTACGATCGGGTTTGAAAAGAATTACAATTCGAACAATGAAGGTTTGGCGACATTTGCTTTGGTTGGAGTGGGGGACGTAATATTATTTTCAGTTTTAAGCTTCTTCTTCTTCTAAACAGCCGACCACCCGCCACTACTTAATGAAGCAGTATCGAAAGGATTTGTTGTGGTCGACTGCTGAATAAAGGTGAGTTCACACGAGCCTTAAATGAAACTTAACCAGAATACTAAGTATTAGAAAAAAACATTCCTTAAAATTCTAGGAGTTAAAACAACAACAAAAATACCTTAAAAGTATAAGGTTCTGATTGAAAAATTTTTTATAAAGAATTTTAATCATATTTATAGAACATTTTCATTTTTATTTAACGGCTGCAAGGGGCTTAAGTTGAAGACTTAAAGTGTGTTCACACGAGGTTAACTACCGCTCGCAGTCGTTGCCTTTCTTCCGTTGTCTTCGTGTGAAGAGTTCAGACAACGACGTTGGGACAATGAACAATGTTTGTTCCGACGGGACAATTATTTGCCATTGCCCCGTTGTAGTCACGTGATTTTCCGGAAGTAGTCGTGATCTTTTACTGCGCGCATTCGTTGCCTCTCTGCTGTTGTCCCGGCATTGTCCTCGTGTGAGCACTTAAGACAACGACGTTGGAACAATGGACGACGTTTGACCCGACGGGACAATTATTTGCCATCGTCCCCTTCTGGTCAAGTGATTTTCAGGAAGTAGAGGTGATCTTCTACTGCACGCAATAGTTAGCCTCGTGTGAATTCACCTTAAATATTGTCCAATCTCACATGGACTGATCAACTGACATTCCTTTCGGGGTAGTTGACAGCTGTCTTTTGTCCCAGCTGCACACTCTCAGTTGGAATGAAACGGTCCATCTTTAATATCATATCCTTCAGGGTTTTGAGGTTATCTGGTCAGTTTCAACCTGTAACTTTTAATTAAGGCAATTGTAACCAAAAACCAAACCGAATCTTTCGTAACTTTGTCGTTATTTATTAGGGTGTCCCAAAAGTTCTCTTTCTATGCGAAAAAAGGACCGCTTTTAAGAGGCTTGCCACTCAAGATGAAACTAGGATTTTATATGAAAATGTGCATAACAAATACGCTTGGCGTAAGGACAACAAGCCTCCAACTGTCGCAAAGCCGGGACTGCACCCCAAACATGTTTTTCCCCCCATTTTCCGGGATTAGAAAGGTGTCACCTTTTACAACCTCTACCTCAAACAATAAATTCTACGAAATGCTGTCATCAACTAAAAACTGCTGCAGCAATAAAAAAAAAGACGGAATGAATGAATCAACGAGGATTGTTATAAATCATAACAACGCGAGTTCACATATTGCATGAGTGGTAAGAGGAAGCCCTTACGGTTTGAGAGGAATGCTTTGCCGCTTTCTGTATATTCACCAGATTTAGTTCCATCTAATTATTACTCCTTCCTCTCCCTAAAAAATTCTCCTATCTGTATAAATAAAAGTGAATGATTGTCTATATGCCTCTCGTGCCTTCCTAAATCGTTCATCCGATGACGATGAAATCCGGCCAGCTTACTGCTTGCACCTACGGGAGGGTTATAGGGAAAGTACGATTAGCTAAAAACAAAAACCGAATCGGATCTCAACCGCATCTATTGACCAAGGATTCATCTCCAAATAACTCGCCGAGGAGACAATACATTCAGTAGAAGAGTGAAAGGTGACAAGTGAAAGGCTCAAATTTGGTAGCTGAAGTACGTAAATTCCATGCAAGTCCTTCTCAGAGGTACCAATGTTATTACTAATTATGCGAGAAAGTTTTGGGGAGACAAGAACCGGGATTTTTAAATTTCAATTAAATTTTTGTGTTTTTCACAGCAACCACCAAAAATATTGCAGTACAAATTCTTCTTCATCATCTTAGTTTTCAAAAAAGTATCTTTTCAACTATATTGATGATTTTATGACATAAATATATTTTCTATGTTGAATCCATTTTAAAGGAAAATATTTTGATCCCATTTTCTGAAATCCAACTTGTGAATTCTGAAAGAATCACGAGAAACAATAAACAGTTTCTTCCACTGCCATTCTGAAAGAACGCCAAGCCTTACAACCCTAAAAGAACACACAAATCTAATATTCATAAATGAGTATTTGTTAGTTTGTATTTTACGTGCTGTCGTTCCGTTCACCCTATTTCAATAAAACAATTCCAAATTAGTGATTGATTGCAATTAATATCATTTTTTTTCGGCAGCAGCAACCAGCTGGTAATAAATAAAAAGTGGTTTAATCCATCAAAGAAATAAAAGCGTTCCTCGATGATTATTTCTTGTCCCAAACACAACTATTTTGGTAAGAAGACGTAATAAGGACTCCTGAGAGATAGTAAAAGGTGAATTTATCACGTCTATTTTTTTACCATATCTCTATAATAACAAGTTTTTATTTAATAAATTAAGTTTTATCTTGAATAGTAAATACTGTGTAAGTATTACGCATTGCTTCCATTCTAGAAATAGGAAATAAATCTATGGTACACACTAATTTATGCCAACAGCATTATGTTTCATATGGCGCAGATTTAACTTTATGGACAACAAATAAATTCATTAATCTTTTTATAATATTATTACCACCCGTTTTAAACATACATATTTCCATCCTTTATTTCCCAACCCATTCATTCCCAGAAACATCCCACGCGTTTAATCTTTCAAACAATGCCAAAACTTGTCCCGTCGCCCAATTCAATAAATCAATAAACCATAAGCACTTTAGAGGCGAAATAATTTCTACCACTTCTTACACTTCATCGGATCGGGAAGAGCCATCCAATCCAAGATTGCTGGAAGGGAGCTTTGCGGGGAAAAGTTTCGAAAATCGAAAATTATATCGCAAAAATCTTCTAAGATTTATCGCCATTTTTTTTTCTTTTATTTCTTTTGTGCATGGAAACGCGTTCCCGAAAACCGGAACATCTGGAGCCGTTCCCTTCAGAATCTGGCAATGGCCGGAAGCCTAGAAACCATTCTTCATCCTCCCTCCTCCCCGTCTCTGCGGTGGAAAGAGACACGGGCTCCTCTAACCTCCTCAGGAGATCCTCTAACCTCCTCGTCAGCGTCGCTTCTTTAGCTCATATCCTCTGAGTAGCAGTTCCAGTGCTAGTATTGAGCGTGTTCCATTTTACAGTGAATAAATATTCATTTAGTTTAGTTCAGTTATATTAACGTCCCGCTGTGAAGCAACCCTAGTGCTATTTTGGAGACAGACCACGTCATTTGGAACCGCGGTCAGATGACGAGGAAGATGCCTGAGATGGCATGTATTTGATAAAATGTTGATCAAGGAGTCACCAGCTCTCCTCACTTCCTCATCCCCTTTTATAGCTAATATCCATTGAACACCAGTTAATGTATACCTAGTATTGAGTTCATCCCGTTTTACAGTAGATGAATATTCATTTAGTTTAGTTTTAGTTCTATTAACGCCCCATTTTGAAGGGACACTAGGGATATTTGGAGTCGGATCTCATACATTACGCTCAGATGTCACGAGCTCCTTCCTTAACGTGAAACAGTGAATTCTACAAAACACTGACATCCACTGGATCCATTAAAAACTGCCGTAACAAAAAAAAAAAAAAAAATGGCCAGGATGATTGAACCGACGAGGCGATCATGACAACGCGAGAGCATACGACTCAAGCACTCTACACTTATCATATCTAACGTATAAAAATGAATTTTTTCTTGGTACGTATCTTATGCGCTGCAGTACTGTTCAACCGATTGTGGTGAAACTGAGTCTATTCATTGCTTGCACTTTCGCATCTTTTTAAAAATTCTACGAAATATTGTCATTAATAGGATCCATTAAAAGTTTCCATGGCAAAAAAAAAAAAAAAAAAAAAAACTGCCAGAATGAATGAGCCGATGAGGCGTTGTTTTTCACAGTGACAACGCGAGACCACATACTGCAGGAATCGTCAGAGAGAAGCTCTTACCGTTTGATTGGGATGTTTTACCGCATCTCCCATACTCTCCGGATCTAGCTCCGTCTGATTATTACTTATTTCTGTCCTTAAAAAATTATCTACGCAATGAGCGCTTTCAATCCACCATCGAAACAAAAGGGCACCTCGAGGATTATTTCTTTTCCCGAACACAAGAATTTCAGAAAAAAGACATCTCCTGAGAGATGGAAGAAGTTCACTGAGCAAAAGGGGCTCATATATAACAGAATAAATAATGCGTTAAACAATAAATATTGAGTATCCGAGTTGAGTATTGAGTGAGTTGTTAGAAACGGGAAAGATAATTATGGGACACCCTAATGTATTAATGAATAGTATTTTAAAATGATTTCAACTATCCATGAAATTAAAAATTTCGTATAGTTATCAGGAAGTATAAACGCATATTCTAAAAAATATTTAAAACTGCGACTTTTCGCTGCAATCATTTGTACGCCTCTTACATAATAACCGTTAGCATGATAATAAATCCCATTTGCTACATTTCACCCTTCACAAATGAGTCCCTTCCATTTCAGCAGTCGACCCCAACAAACCCTGAAAATACTGCTACGTTCAGTGGTGGCGGGGTGGTCGGCTGTATACAAGAAGAAGTCCCTCGCATTTCCAATTCTTTTCCTTAAAGAAACTTTAGAATTCTAATTCAGTGAATCAATCAATGAGTCAAAATAAGTAACATCTTAAACAGTAAATAGTGTGTATTCGTCTCATACTACAAATAGGAATGACAATTATGAGATACCTTTATATATTGATGAATAACTCTTCAAAAGGATTTCAACTATCCATAAAATTGAATTAAAAATGTGGTATTTTGTATAGTTATTAGGAAGTATAAATGCATTTCCTGAAACGTATTTAAATTTACAACTTTTTCACTGCGAATTATTGCTGTGAAAATTGCAATAATTTGCGCGTACAATTGCGAGTAATTTGTGCACCTCCCACATAATGACAGTCAGCATGTCAATCTATTCCATTTACTAAAATGAGGCAAATGAGTCCCTTCCATTTCCGATTCTTTTCCTTAAATAAACTTTAGAATTCTAACTAAATGAATTTTATCAATGAGTCAAAATAAATATCTTAAAACAATAAATATTGTGTATTCATTTCGTATTAGAAATAAGAAAGACAATTATAGTATACCCTAATATATTGATGAA
>JAPMOQ010000510.1:295095-369960 GCA_026543055.1 Argiope trifasciata | reverse complement strand
GAATGCATTTATTAAAAACTTTTTTGACCTAGATAGAATAAATTTTGAATGTAATTATAATGCCATATTTGTAGTCTTCGATCACTATTTGAATGAAATTCTCAGAAGAAAAGTATTTATGTCCGTACGTACGAAAATATTGTAATTTCTAAAACTAATGAGTGAGACGAATAAAATTTAGCCCCTGATCGGAACCTCTATTTTATTGTTTTAAGGCTATACCAATTATTTAATCTCAACCTTATGAAATTATATTGAACTATCTATATAGAGAATAGAAAGTAAATAGGTTGTATGTAAACAGGATATCTGAAAGATTCAACAAATAAGATACATGCATTACGATTTTGTCAATAAAATTCTTATTATTTGCCAAATTTTGGTTTTAATCGCTTCATGAAAAAGGGCATAAAATTTGAGCATTCTTCCAGTTCATTACTTTGCCTGAAGTACAAATTTTTATGAGAAGGAGATTGAAGGAGGATACATCGCATTAATTGGGGACTAGAGAGGAAAGAATGTTTTAGAGAGATAATTTCTGAGGATTTTTTTCCTACCATAATTCTTCTTCATGCCAACAGGACGTCTTTGAACCATGAGTTTCTTCAGGATGGATTCCTTCGCAAAGAGTCAGTAATGATAATACTCACTGAAGATGTAAGACACTTTTCTTTAATTCAAAAAATAGATATTTATAAATTTATGACTGATAAAAGTACAAAAACTTTTTAAGGTGGTATAAAAGCTATTTTTTACTAAGTCTTTATACGAAATATTTTTCAAATTTATTTTCCGAATTTATATATTTATGCAAATGAGTAAGATAAGCAAGACAAATGTTTTGTATCCCTCATTAGTTGTGTTTGAAATTTTTAAAAAAATTAGTATCCAAATTAATTTAATAATTTAAGAGATATTTAGGATAAGATTATAATAAATATACTTATGGCGACGGTAATAATTCATAAATTTCTAGCAGAAGTAATTTTTTGACAGTTTTAATCAATTGAAGGAAAAAAAAATTATTTTTTTAAAAGTTTAATATGGTTGTAACTTTTTGAAATGCTTTATGTTCACTTGGCTTATGTGGTGCAAACAAAGGTTGGAAAAAGAAAAACGGAGACATATTGTAAAACAGTCATGTAATTGGAAGTTCGTTGGTACGTGTTTTGTGTAACCATGTTATCTTGTAATTATGGTGTCATGTGAAATTGCTCCTTTCTACTAAACTTTGTTTTATGAGCAAATCTTGTAAAAGTGCTACGTAAGATACAATTTTTATCACAAGGGCCACCTTCAGGTAAGGATTCAAAATAAGGGTTTTTTTCTGCGAGAGGCCTCTTCCAATGTCCAAAAGAACTAACCCCTCGAGAACCGAAAATCCCCCGAAAATTAAGGTAAAAGAGGCATACATATTTAAATAACAATAAACGCAAAAACAAAGCAACATCATCAAATGAAACAAAAATATTCAACCGAAATTAAAACAAATCAACCGATTAATTGATTGAGAAATATTCATATTAGATTTTTGAATGGAATATATATACAAATAAATATTTAATAAGGGTTTTTTGTAACATTTTAAGTTTTCATTTCTTCCATAATTTTTAAAAAATTATTAATTCATTTTAAATTTTTAAATCATCAGTTTATAAAGAGCACAAAACCATGGAAATTTTATTATGTTTTTGGGTAAATTGTGAGAGTATTTCATTATGAAAGGCCACCCTTTTATGTTTATTTCATTTTGAACCCTTAACTTTGGACTTTTGGTCCGTGAGATCACTAGCAATGGACTTTCTGTCACCCCTATTCTACTTTTAGCTCAATTGAATTGCGCTTTCAGTTATATGACCTTCAATACACGTGCGTTTTTTCAACAGGTTTAAGCGAGTGCTTTTTAAAATAATTCAGTTACTTCTTTGAGCGTGGTCCATAAGACTGCTCCTCCGTGTTAGTGTCCCGGCGATAAACAAAACAGCAGGTGGCACTGAAACTTTTACCTCGAAATATAATACAATTTAGGGATTCAATAATAAACTAGCGTTCCAAAAACTTTTAAATAAAATAGAAAAGGATTTTTAGCTGTGTGGATAATGGTACAGAAGAGTTTTTGCATGAATGTTCGCATTCAACTGATTCTGATATCTATGTTCAAATATAACTAATTTTTCTAGCGACCGTATATTATGAAAAAATTATAAATTATGTTAGTATAACAAAAGAAATATATATAGAATTTATAAGTTTATTTTTGTACTAGTTCTAAGCCTGTATTTTTAAAATACCCTAGAAAACTGTAATATGAAAGTCAAAAGAGCTGATAAATAAACCGGCAATTATACCCATTCTCCTTTTTTTTTTTTTTTCCACACAATTGTTGAATTTTAAATTGTGTTGCTTTCTATGTGCCATTATATACTGGAAAAATAAATTTAATTTAATAAATATAAAGTAATATGTTTTTGAAGAATATTATACATATTGTGAAACGTAAATTGAGAAAAAAAATGCATGTTTCAATGCATTTACATTTTTTACATGCTAATACATTTTGAAAAATTTCTAAAAAATATCTCTATATCATGAAAAATATCTGCAAAATATATTGGCAGTTTTCTTACACTAAGACATCCGTTAGAAAATTTAATTTAAGTGTAAAAGAAATGTGGCCTCATAGATCGCACCTCCTCAGTTGAAGGTTAATAAAATCACGAAAAAGCTAGAAAATGGAAGTTTGAGCTACAGCTTGCATTCTGAAGTGTCTATATTATACAGACATTTGACAGACGGACATTATTGAACAGTCATTTGATAGATGGATTTTTTTAAACAGATATTTGACAAACAAACTTTATTGAACACACATTTGATAGACTAACTTTACTGAACAATTTGATAGACGAACTTTATTGGACAGACATTCGCTTCAACCCTTCTTCTTGACGTTGTTCGCCGCCAGGTCGACGTATGAGCAATTGAGGCACATATGAACAATTAAGACAACGTCATTAGGACAATGTCCAATGGTTGTCCCGAATTGAAAACCATTCGCCATTGTCCCATTGTGGTCACGTGATTTTCTAGAAACGGGCGTAATTTTCTATTGCTTGCTATAATTAGCCTCGTGTGAACCCACCTTTACAAGCGATTTCTTAAAAAAATAATTAACAACTGATATTCTCGAATCAATATTCTTCATTTAAAATACTGCGATCTTTTCATCTATCATAGTGTTATGGAAGATAGAAAATGTGTTAAAACGGGTGATCATTTTTATAAAAATCAGTTGAATGAAATTTATATACATAATTTTCTGGGTTTTTTTTTTATGATGATAAACTGAAACGATAATATTCTTTGCCTTCTTATTGTTTTTCCCAATTTGTTTCTATTTGTTTTCTTCTTCTATATTGTTTATTCCCAAGATAAACAAATTAGTATTTCTTGAATAAATATGCTGCTCATGAATTGAGAGATTACAATTCGAAATATTTCAGGAAAATTATTCATTCGAAATCTCCAGAATTATTATTAATCCGAATTCATCCGTTATCTCCGAAAGAATATATTAATTTGAAATTACTTAGATATTAATTTGAGAAATGTTTTCCACCTCATCAGAGTTTAAATAGAGTAGAATGAAATTATGATTTGGTTTATAATAAAAGTTTATCATCATTTTCTTCTTACAATTATACCTTTTATTCAATTTTATCATTTGTTTCTTTCCACAATGTTCCTCTATCAAGTAACATAAGGATTATTTGATTCTCCGCCTTGTGGGAGTTAGTTTTTAGCTTGCCTTTTTCGTCGCCGCTACATCAGTGATGTTACAAGGTTTAATGAAATGTTACATTTGCCCCTAGAGGACGTTATAACTGAGAGATGGGGCAATATGCTTACATAACACCAAGAATAAAAACTAAACTCGATTCAATATACCAGTTTGCATTAAAGAAGGTAATTTGCGTAAAACTGTCCAATTCAATACCATAAATAACAACTAATGAATTACAGTATTAAGGTACAGACACTCAAGGCCGAAAAGCATGCCGGATGCATGATTTTGTAGAATGAAATACTTGAGTTAAGCCTTGAGTGTTCAGTTCTTAAAAGGATTTAAATAGTTCTTTTATCTAGGGTGTTGAAAAGAGCCTTGAGTGTTCAATTCTTAAACGGATTCGAATGGTACTTTTATCTAGGGTGTTGAAAAGAGAGTTTAAGTTCACAGGTTTCGCAGCATTTAGTTTATTTTTAAAAGTCATTCGTTTTATTGCATTATTTTCGAATACAAGATCGCAGGTCAGAGATAATCATAATTTCTTTTGGATCTTAATACGTATTTACCCCTGATTATCAACAAATGTAAATCTATATACTTCAACTACTTAAAAAATAACAGTACGAAATTCAGAGATACTGCATGATTGAAATAAGTTCTTTATTTGAAACTGTTTCCATAAATTTTTGCTCAAATCAGCCTAATTTCGGCACTTTGTCCAAGAACTTCTCTGTTTTGCGGAGGTACCATTTTTCCTGACAAGAGCACGTCTCTTCGTTTGTTGGGAGGTTGTTGTTCCCCACTTTGTAAAAGCACCTACATTTGTA
This sequence comes from Argiope trifasciata, assembly GCA_026543055.1. Lineage (NCBI taxonomy): Eukaryota > Metazoa > Arthropoda > Arachnida > Araneae > Araneidae > Argiope > Argiope trifasciata. Next base: position 365,346 of record JAPMOQ010000510.1, on the reverse strand, counting down.
TTTGAACATGTCACTTCGGCAGCAGCCATGACGATTCTTGGTGCAGTCGTGGTGAAGCGGTATGCAATCATCGGATCTAAAAAAACATCTCCTTTGAAACAAATTGCTTCTCTCGGATAAAATTAAAAATCAACAATCAAATTAAAATCGACAAACATGCGCCATTTGGAAAATTCTTTTAAAAAAGCAGCAAATGTAGCAATATTCGTTGCTTGAAATGTTTGAAATATTATTCACCTTTTGTTATTTATGAGATTATTTTCAATAAAATCACCCAAAAATAGTTAAGATCTAAAAATAGCTTATATTAAAAAGAAAACTTCAAAAATAAATTATTCTAGAGCAACTAATAATATCTGGAGACTCACGAATGCTATTCATTTTCAAAGAAGGATCAAAAGGGAATCAGTAAATTTAGCTGCCAATAAACAAAACACATTTTATAATTATTTCATTTATTTAAGATAAATATCTTAAGCTTTAGAAATGCATTCCATAAAAATTGAAAACTATGAAAAAGGAGAACTGATCTCTTCTTTACATTCGCATCTAAGGTACATTTGTGAGATAAAATTGACTGGATTCCGCATTGTTACAATTGCCTAACGACAGACATCTTTTATTAGGTGATAGAGCTCAGTTTTGCTCTAGTTGCCAAGTAACTTTAACAGTTCTTCATATTTTAATTGAATGCCCTGATTTTAATCTTCATCGTTTACAATTTTCATTTGCTCATTACTGGACATGCGAACGTTGTTAGAAAAAAATCCTCACAAAAAAACTTTTAAGTATTTTTACTATTACTATACTATTTAAATTTTTAAAAACATCTACCTTTTACTACTTCAAGTAGACCGTTCTTAATTATTGCCAAACACATCACGGCATTGTTCTACCGTTTGAGCTTTGCACTTTATGCATCTACGGTTCTGTTATATACTATTTGAGGTTTTTATACAATTTTAGCTTTCTAGTTTGACCATATTTATGGCGCAGAAGAGCCATTTGTGGCTCTTGAGCAGTTAAACAATACAATACAATCCTGAGATACATTTGCTTCGAGACTATCATTTTTTAAAAATTCTTCTGCTACGTGTTGGATTGTGGGAATTCTGATTAATCAATGCACTTCCTTCTTGCTAGAAAAAGGCCATTAGATTTTTTTAATAATTAAATGCCTTGACTTATTTTTAAAATTAATTTATTTATGGGGAATTAAACTTTGTAGTTATTTATTTTATTTATTTATTTATTTTTTCGTTTTCCACATAGTTATTATTATTGCAAAATTGAAATATTTTCTTTAAAAACACTTTTTCTTGAAAATTTGCTTTGTAAAAATTCCAAAAGGAAACAAAAGCCAGAAAACAAAATTCACCCGAGGGTAAATGAAATCTAATTCATAGTGACTTTCAGCCGATAGTGAATTCTTTTTTTTTTATATTTCATTTCCACAAGTTGAGCTATTGTCTCTTTCAAGTGGTAAATTTAAAAAAATAAAAATAACAATGATTAAATTTGTTTTTCATCGACATCATTTGAAGTTCGAACATTTAAAGTGGAATAACTACTGCTCATGTGAGAATGTTATGCCTAGAATCATTTCACGCATCCACTGTGGATCTTGCAAAGAGTAAAGTTGCACATCATCACAGAGCATGAGACAACGAGTAGTTATGCTATACGACTTAGTATCATCACAACCACGATCAGTAGCTGAAAAAACTCTGAAAGCGACACCATATTGATAACCGTATTCTTTTTTTTTATCTCTTTAACAGGGCAGACATCTTACCTGTCTTCAACTTTAAATAACGACATCCTGCTTTCGACAGCATCCAGTTCATCCAACGAATCACTTAAAGGAAAGGTTTCCTCATCAGCTGTAAACAAATAATAAGACATTGTTATATACGATAATGAACTGTCAATGGTTTTTTTTTTTTTTGAATTACTGTAAAAAATGATTAAAAATTTTTCAAAATAGTTCAAAAAAAAAAAAACGCTAACTGTGGCGTGCAGGATGCAAACTATTTCAAAACAGTTCTTCCTAACAAATTATTGGACCTAAGCTATCCCATTTGGCATCAATTGGTTAGAATTCAACGCAGAAAAGAGAACCGTTCATTTGTTTACTTAAAAGTTGGATAGTCAAAAATATTTTGCAGAATATGATCCCTTAGTACCAAAAGCCTGTTTAAAATTTAAACTTCGTAATTTTTTCAAAAGTACATTTAGTGACTGAAATAAAATCAAAGAGTTTTGGTTTCATCATTGAAGGTTTCCGACTATGTCATAAGCAATGGTTATCAACCACATTGATGAATATTTTTTATTATTTCTTGTAGATGAAACTTTCCTCTTCTTAAAACAGTTTTTCTTTTCTGGGAAAAGGAAAGCCTCCTTACCAACATTTAGAGGAATTTTTAAAAAATTATGTTTTTTCGATGAAATATGTCTTTAATTTCAATTTTCTCAAATTTTTATTAATCATAAAAATTCTCCACCGTTAACATAATATCTAAAAAACTAAAAGATGTATTTACATAAAAATTTCCACGTGTGTTTTAAGTAATATGGGCAATGATGCGAAATGAAAGTTTTATTGTTGTTGAAATACTCTTTCATTTATAAGTGCTTTTAGAAAAATTAAGCAGTAAATTTATAGAAAAAATGAATATATACGTATATTTTTACCCTTAAATTCTTTGCATGTTAAATTTTTTCATAGATATTGGTTCATTTCATTCATCATTATATTCTATAACTTGTGTAGAAAGACAAATAGGATTGGAGCAATATAATTTTGAAAGGAGTGTTAACCGTTTTGATTCCTTTCATTAAAATTTACTGCACGCTTTCCTATTTCTCAAAATATAGTCAAATATTTTTATTTATTTATAGTGTTTAAATTTGACAATGCATCTAAAAACTATAAAGAGTTTCTTTTTTGAATACCTTTTCTTTCAAATTTTTCCTGTGAAAGTCGGATACCTTAAATCTTTTGAAAATGAAACTGAAACCTTTGAAAATTGATCTTGTTAATTGAATTCTCAAAGAAACTTTCTAAAGAATAATTATTTGTAACATTATATAAATTATGAAAAGTATTCTGTAATGCCCATAAACTTCCACCGGTAAACAACTCTGCTTTTGATTCGCATATTTTTTAAAAAGACATGGTTGGTTTCAGTAAAAAAGGTTTTTTTAATTCAATGGCAGTTTAAGATTTCAACTTTAATTCAAAGGACTTTTTTGTTGAAACTTTATGGGAACTGACAGAAAATTAGAGAGAGAGGAATACATTGCACAATAAACAGAAATGCTGAAGGTCTACATAATAGTATGCGGGAATTAGATAACAATCAAATTTTAAATTTAAAAATATTTTGCCGAAAACCCCATTATGGAACCAAGCAGCATCAACTATATTACTGAAAATTTTAGCGAGCATCAATATTGGGGTACCAGCTGATCGCCACAGGCGGTTAGTCGATTATAAATTACTGAGTACACAAATTAAAAAGTGTATGCACAACAAATATCAAAAACAGAACTAAAATTCCTGATTTGGTGTTCGAGTCTAAAGGAAGCAATTTTTTAAATGTTAATTTCGACATTGTCCAAAGAAAACGAATAAATGTTTTGATGGATAAATTTCATCAGAACAAAAACGGATTGTGAGCAAAATTATATTTAAAAAACTGATATCATGTTAAATTTTAAGATGATACAAAAATCCTTTTTGTGAGGTAATAGTTTTTAAAAATGTGCATATCCATCTCCATAGGAGAGCCATAAAAAATATTTATCTAACAATGGCTGAGCCTATTTTGATCCTCGATTAAACTTTAACGCCTACTTTTGTAATTTTGATTTCTTCTATACTTTTTTTCTTTGAATGAAGGGACCTTTTTGTGACATGTTCAGCCCTCTCCCGAGATTTTCTGATACTATTATGCAATTCATTAATTAGCTAACCGAATCTTGTATGAAATTGTAAAGAGTTGTAAAACTTTTTAATAAATAGCTTGAAAAACGTTCTTATGACGGTTTGTTTACATTTTGATGCCATTGAGTAATAAGAGTGATTTTCGGGATTTGTACATAAAATTTATTTCATTTTCATTGAAATGAGCATTTATATATCAAGAGCAGATTTTTTTTCAATGTACGCACATTCATATATGAAATTTAATAAATTATGCTGTATTGTAACTTAGGACATTTATTAAGATGATTTTAAATAGATTTGAAATCTTACCATTTTCAGTTACAGCACAAGCTAATAAGAGAAGAGAGATCACCACGCAAGGAAGGGTGAATTTCATTTTGATTATATTTTTCCCACAATGGAGTTGTTAGAAGTAATTGAGAATCAGCGTAAGCGTCGAACGCTCTGTAAATATAAAACTATGATTTTATTTCTAATTTAAGAACTCTAATTTATGATTACAGTTTAATCAAATTTTTTTTCTATAAAATTATTAATTTACATATGTTTTTTTTAAAATAAAATAAAATATTAGCAATAATGTTTTGTTTATATTTCAAATTTATAGTGATGGTTGATTAGAGGGTCATTGGAATTTTTCGATACAACAACCACTATTAGCACAACAGCGTTACAAAAAGAAAGAAAGACACCGCTGCAATGCTAAGTAGGGTTTAAAATTAAAAAAAAAAAGAATTCTGAAAAATGCAAAGCTTAGTAAAAACACAGAGGAAATTTAAAAAAATATACTTCATGAACAAAAAAATGTAAGCAGAAAAAAAAAAAAAGGTTAAATCTCTCTAAGGGCAAAAGTACAAACATACTATTTTCGGAGGATTGGGCATTAAGTTAGTGAAATTCGTCTGATTTCAAGTTTTAAGAAATAGTACATTTAAACATTTTGGTTTAGAATAAATTCTAAATACTTGACTTCCTTCCATGATCCTTTTTTGGAAGTTGAAGATGAAATGGATGGAAAAAAAAATTAAGTTCTCCTCTGACTACGACGGCAAACGCCAGCAAAGACATCGACCGGCTCCGAAAAGACCAGGTGTTCTGTTGAGCTCTGCCTTTCGAAATTCTCTTTGATTCTTTTTTATCTCGAAAGTATCGTAATAAATTTCATTTTACCAAGATCTGCAAAATTTTGTTGGACGAGGGACACTGTGCATTTGGAAATATTGTTGTGAGATGCATTAATCTACCACACATTGAACAGCTTTTGACATGTCTGCTGAAATTATATTCTCATAGACGCGAAGTATTGGATTTCCTCACAGGCAGTGGAGGGGGTCGCCTCGTGACTCGAGGTGTATAGGGGTCTCAAAATCTACTTGGATATGTATCATGGTGCTAAAACGAAGGTAAATTTGATTGTACAATTCGCCTGTTTGGTATGATTCAGAGAATTTTGAACCTTTGCTTTTTTCCTTAAAGAAAAAAGTGTTCATTAATCGATAAAAGTGTTGATGAAAAAGTAGAGGGTTAAGTAAAATTGTTGAGGAATCAAAACGTTGCGTCTTCAAATTCTTTTCTTTGAACTTTATAATTTCAGAATATTTTCCCATCACTCTCTTTCTTATTCACAAACTATTGCATATTTACCAAGGTTTAGATAAATAATCTTTTTATAAAATGGAACTATTTTCTCGAAATCAAGAAGAATAAAAATCACTAATAAACTCAACGGCTGTTGCTATAAATTATATGTACATAATAAAATACAAGATTCTTTGGTATAGAAACAATAAAAAATGACTTAGTATACAAAATGAGTCGAAAAAAGGCATAACGTCTATACAAATAAAAGATAAAAGTTATTGATGCCTTGATAATTATCTTTCAATACATACAGTATCACAAAACAAATATTAAGATAAAGTTAACACTGGATTAAGTTTATCCTGCTACTTTTTTGTCCACCATAGAGTTTAGCAAGGATGGGTTTCAAACAATTTTAGAGCTTGTGGCCTCGTCAAACCAAAAACTGCCATTGACGTAGCCGATTTCTCGAATGGATAGGGCTTTCAAAAAAAAGAGGAATTTTCCTTATAACAGAGATACTCTCCAGTTGCAAAATGACGATGATAGCTGGAGAAAAGAGGAGACTCCTTCGAAATCACTGAAGATATACGCATGTTCACCGAAATACATTTTCTTATCATTGAACCATGTTAAGTTTCTTTTCATTAAACCGCATAATCATTCACGGCCCATTGTTTCCATAAGAAGAGTCGATGTGAAACTGACTCGTCTTCGCATCAGTAATACTCGTTTCACTCACACCTATTATTCGGTGAGAGAGCACCTATATGCCCTTCGTGTAATGTTGATTTTGCAGTTGTGCATATCATAGCTGAGCGCCCTAGCATTAATTCTCATTTCATGGCATAATTTAAATAACTTCACTTAATATACGAGAATTAGTGGGAGAACCTCCCCATTAGTATATATTTCTTACTTTTGAAAGGCTATTGGGTTTTTTCATTCCATATAGCTGCTGATCAACAATAAACTTGTCTTACTTGACTAATCTCTCGTGTTTTGATTGCTGCTGTTTTACCGATTTAATTATTAATGTACCTTAACTATTTTAAATTCTCACAAGGTGTTATCTCAAATCATATGATTGGCGCAGTATGGCCTAATTTTGGCACTTGCGCCGTTAAAATCAAATTAACCAATCATCCTTATCGTTGGACAGAGGGAAAGTGTCCGATTCTCGCTTAAGTATAAGAATCCAACAAAGTTCTGTATCGAGTGAAATAGCATGGTTAGCAGAAACTCGTGGAAAGCTGATCTACCATGTTAAATTTCTGTTCTTGATAACGTGATGGAGTGGCAAGTGGGTACAGCATCAATGTTCGTGCGAGAAGGACATCAGCACCAGAAGTCCTCAACAAGCTTATATTGGCTACGAGACGAATGGAATTATATTTCTCTAATATATAAAAATTTCACACACATAACTGTTCGAATATTTCTTCTTAGTGCTTTTCAGAGACAAAATAATTTGTATATCATTTGGTTTTTCACAAATCTATCAAAATTTGGTTCAAATTTTTCTAAACGAATTTTAAAGTTTAAACAGTTTATGATATAATAATATGATTCCTTTCTGATACAAGAGTCGCTGTATTCAATCTTCACAATAACAGTTCAATACATTAATACTTAAACTGGAAATGCGTCCTTTTTCCTGTCTCTCCGTTGTCAAGTTAGAAACTGAATCGTTGGAATTGATTTTATTTAACTTGACATAAATATATTTTAAAGGACGGGAACGCGGAACTACAAAGCAATTTTTCGATGTTTAGAATGAATCTAAAATAATTAAAAATGAAGCGAAAGTTTGAGGGTTTAAGTGAAATCTACTAAAATATTTACAAAAATTGTTAACACCTTAAAATTAAAAATACCTTGTATGTTAACTTAAAATTCAAACAATAAGTTTTTCAATGATCTATTCAATGTGCAATCGCCCTTAACTTTAGCAAATTTTTAAAAGTAATTCTAGGTATGACTTGCAATAGATTTTTCATTTTTTGAAATTAAATCAGATTTATTTCTTTGTTTCACCGAACTTTTAAATCGTTTCTCTTCTGTTGGAACAGATTACTGTTCATCAGATAATTTTTTAACTGAATTTTATTTTACTCTTAAACAAATCCCTCGTAACAGAGAATCATCTCATTCTCAGTTATGAGTTTTATTTTACCCGTAACTGAGGATGAGATGCTTCCTGCATGCTGGTTTGATCTCGTTACCCTACATGGCACACGAAAATGTGTTCAATCTGACTCCCGTCGATGACAGAACGCATTTCCTACGGGGAGAGTTGTAACATAACCGTTGATGGCCCTTAGGACTCAACCCTAGTTCCCAACAGTGCTGCTGTTACGGCTGTCCGGTCATTCATTATTTATTATGAGCGTGCATTCAGGTGGGTCGGAAAGAGTCAGTGATATGACTTACACACTGAAACAATAAAACACATTATAAATAATTTCATAGATTATGATTATTATGTACTGCAGTAGCTTGCAACTTTATATGTAAAATATGAACTGTAACTTTCAAAATGAAGGAAAAATGTCTTTTTTCAAGTTTTTTAGGGGGGTTGTCGTGAAAATAGGATCTATAATTTTAATGCAACTCAATTATTTTTACTATGCAACACATTACTGGCTATCTGGACCTTTCTCTGCACAGCGAGCAAAAGTGAGAGTTTTGCGACAGTTTGGTTTCGGTTGGCCAGACACTGAAAGTAACTTAATGAACTTGGGAAGAAAGATCTCTTCTGAGAATTCTATATTACCTGCACAAAGTCGAGCTATGTTGGGGACCGAAACTTTGTCTCAAATCCTGTAGAGGGATCTTCCTTTTAATAAACCATACGACATGGAAATAAATTCATGCAAACAACAAAACAAAAAAAAACGGTAGCGACCATCGTAATGTCTAACAAAGTATGGTAACCATTAGTTCTTCTAGAATTTCCCAGGTTCAGGCACTTCAAATTGTATGAATTGCAAACTGTATTCTGGTAATTACACTGATCAGTAAGGACAGTGATCCCTTAAGAACAAGGTTAAAGGGGTGGCTTCTTCATTTGTACTTTAGGACACTAAAACGTAGGTGGAAGGCTGCCAATCAAAACGATACCCTCAGCGCGACCACCTGGATTAACTCGCACTGCTTACTCGTGGAATTCCCTATGTCCATGAGAAGCAGAATCTAAGTGGACAAACAACAGCTTCTCGTGGAAAGCTCTTCCACCTGTAATCGAGGGAAAGAAGGAGAAGGCAAATTTCCCCAGGTAGAAAGGAAGATAAAGCTAGGAGGAGAAACAATCATTTTGAGCCAGCGGCACGGCAATGGAGGGGTACAAGGGAGGCATAATAAAAATTGAGTATTAATGCACATACATACCGAAAATACAAATATATTTTAATGTAAAGAGGCATATTAGATTTTCTAAGATGAAAGTGAATAAACATTGTGAAGTTATTGCACTTACGTGTACGAAGTTTTCAACTGCGTACGAATAAGAGACTGTGAATTAGGTTCTACGTTGAAAAATAGAATGAAGAGACTCATCGCTGGCTGAAGATATTTGAATCTACTTCATTCGACGCATGCCTGTCATTCATGAGATTGTTATGAATGGTAGCCATTCATAATAGTCTTGGGAATTGTTGACATATTTTGCTATGAATAAAAAACATTTGCAAAAGGGCAGATATTGTGTTATTTTTGAGAAATTTGTCAAGTTTTGTTAAAACTATAACTAGCATAAACATTTTTTTACCGTCTTCGAACACCTGTTCTCTTGGCATCTGCCATAAAATGATGGCAGAAGAGCGAAAAGATAAACACGAGAAAAATAATACCAGGAAAATGAAAATCTGACGGATTGCTGTTTCCATCCGTGATTGAAAGAGAATGAAACGTTATTTATTTATCTTGGACAAAATAAAGAACATTCCAGCGATCATGCAGCTGTTAGGATCGTTGAATGTCATATTCCAGCGAGCTTTGCAAGGAATTTTATTTCCATTGAAGAATGCCTTGCTTAGAAGATCTCGCAACGAACAATATAGGAAAACTGTAATTGTGTTATCATTCACAGTCAATAATAATTTATGGTATCCGACTACGTTCAGTTTTTTAAAAACTCTTTACGATTTTTAGACATATTGCCAATTATAAAAGCTGTAAATACAAAAAAAAAAAAATATTTGAAAATATAATATATTTTGAGAAATAGTAAAATGTGTAGTTAATTTTGATGAAATTTAACCAAAATAATAGCAATAGGATTTACCAAATTTTATCGCAGTCGGTTGAACACTATGGCAAAGCATAGGATATTAGCAAACAAAAATTCATTATTATATATCAGATATGATAACTACACTATGCTTATAACCTACGTGCAGGCGCAAGCAATGAGTTGGCCAATTGCAAAGAAATCGGTTGAATAGTACGACAGCGCATAAAATACGAACAAACAAAAATTTATTTTTATATAATTGATTTCGGTATTCTTCTAGAATTGTAATGCGTGGTTTTCTTTGAGAATTGTAAGAGAATAAGCTATTTTTATATTTCGTGATTCGTTTAATATTCGTTGAGAATTCTTAAGATTAATGTTATAAAATGTGATTAAAATAATTTCTTTACAAATTTATCACAGAAAATATATTTATATTATAAAATTTATGTACTCTAATATTTCCAAAACACACTGCAAAAAATGCTAGAAATTTATTAAATTTTTGTTTAAATTTCAAATTTATAGAATTGGTTCCCTTAAAATTTTCTCGCATATTCTCTCAAAAAACTATTACCTCAGAGAACGACTTACGTACAATAGCTAAAAAATATTAATGGGATCGTATGAGTATTACGGCAGCGCTTAAAATACATACAGAAAAATATTCATTTTTATTTAAATAGAATACATAATTTTTCCCATGTTTATAACCCTCCCGTAGGTGCAAGTAATACGTATTCAAAGTTTCATCGCGATGGGATGAATGGTGCGGCCGCGCATAAGGGACCTAAGACCAACATTCAGTTTAATTTTTATAAGATTTCATAATTCTACTATGCCTATAACAATCTCGTTAATACAAGAAATAAGTAAATAAGTATTCAACGTTTCATCGCAATCGGATGAGCGATGCGACAGCGCATAAGAGACACACAGACAAACATTCATTTTTATTTACATAGATGTGCCTGAAGACACATTGTTTATGTATGTCACACACACACACAAATATATTTTTTAAAAATAAATTTTTTAGTCATTCAACATTGTAAATTAACTTTAAGAAGGCATTCAAAAAACACACAAAATAAATATCGATCGCTTTCAGATAAATGAAACACTATCATCTTATCGAATGTGTATTTTATTAATTACTAGCCGCCTTTGGCGATCAGCTGGTTCGCCATGAGTAATGCATTCTAAAATTTCCAATTAAATCATATATTTTTTAGCCAAAAGTTAAGAAATAGTTTAAGTTAAAAAAGTCAGTTATTAGTAGCTAAAGAGTCGGTAACTTTATTCGGAAAAACTTATTGTTTAATGCTCTAATAATTTATCCGTTATGCTTCCAGCATATTAAAAATGTTTTTTTCTGTGATATTGCCAAAATGTTAAATATGTTTTTTAAAGAAAGCGAAAAAGGGAAAAAAATTACTGAATTAATGATACATATATTGCAAACGATTATAGAAATATGCCATTAAGTCGATATTTAAATGCATATCCTCTCTAAATTCAATCAGGTTTACTGTAAATAAAGATAATTTATGGAATTAATAATATAAATATTGCAAACGATTTCTTAGAATCCTTTGCCTTGCATTTATTTTTATAGAAGATATCACATTTTATATTTATGTTATTTTATCCAGTCACGTGCTGAAAGTTGTATTTCTTTAGATTTGATTTACGATGATAGTTGTTGTTTTTTCATTTGAACTTCCGGCATTGTTTTATTTTATTTTATCCAGTCACGTGCTAAAATTTTTTAATTAATTCAAATTCTGATTAAAAATTCAAAAAAAGTGCTCCGAGTTGCACATTCCCGACCTCCAAGGTATAAATGTACCTAACAGTAATCAACGAACTTTCGCGCCAAATAGCTGAGACCAAATCCCGCCGAAGATGAGTAAAGCTCCAGTTTTTTTCCCCTAACAGTAATCAGGTTAGATTTAGCAGATTTTCGACCGATTATTTCAAACGATTCTGTTTATTTTCTTAGTGTTTGATATATTTAAAATCAAATGCTGTAAATGAATCGATCTTTCGGATTCATTCTGAAGTGCTTTAAATTAAAATGAATAAAGGAAATTTAAAAAAATCTAATCTGCATTTCCTTACCGCAACTGGCATAGGAAAGTCAGACAGGTGCGTTACGCCAACTGACGTTGAAAGTTCGCGCGTGATTCTTGACTGTTGTGTTTGCATTTAAATTAAAAGTTTTAAAATTATGTGTATTATACTGTTTTAGTAATCTCAATCTCGATCAATAAACAAAACGGATTTGACTTGATTTAAGAAAGAAAACTTTAACTTTAAGAAATACGGATATGCTGTTTTGTTTTATTTCAAGTGCATACTGTAAATAAGTTGTTTTTAGGTTAGTTGTGCACTTTAAAATGGGTTAAATTGAATTTTTATGCTACATATTTTTCATATATGTTTATAGTTTTAAGTGCACTGTTTTTAGGATAGTTTTAGTCTTTTAATTTGTTATTACTTGATAGTTTTTCGAGAACGTAAATCTAATCTTTCGAAAAGGAGTCATCAAGCTCGGTAGGAGAGTCACTAGAAGTAGAGAGTCGAATCCTCGCGCAGCATTGAGAAGAATGAAGGAAGCCGAACAACAGATCAGCTGAAACGGCCATAAACGGTATTGGATTAACGGAATGGATCAAACCGTCCAATACATACACATTAAAATTTCCTCGCGTACGAAGTCGCGGGTAAAAGCTAGTATAACAAAATTTGGCAATTAAATCTTATTAATACCTGTCACATATCTTTTTATTTGTCATCGAAAACAGAATCTGATTTGTTGTTCATGCCATCAACTGGAAAGTGCACTATTGAAACGAATTGCTGTCCAAGCATTATTCAGAAAAGTTTCCATTCCCAAAAACATAGACTCGGAAAAAGTACGACCGTGGCTACCCGGATCATAACTACTATCAGAATAGTGCCCATTGATCTCGCTTGAAAAGGAAATTGAATTTCACCAAGAATGCTCATATTTTCTCCTTTGAACCAGAGAAATTACCTGCGTAATAGGAAATACAATTTATTTCTAACTAGCTGCTTCCCTGCGCTTTGCTACCGCAGATGAAATAATTTTGGAAATACCGTTTGGAATTTGAAATAACTGTCTTGTTTAATTAGGAATGATAAAAAGAATAATATTTATTTTCGTATCGGAGATGTATACATTCATTGAAATAGAGTGATATATAAAGGAAAAGCATAAATAGAATTTATTATATTTTTTATCATTCTTCTCAACAAACAAATATTCATTTTTATGAATTAGATTTCTGCATTCTTTTAGGATTGTAAAGCTTGGTGTTCTGTTTCAGAATGATCGTGAAAGAAACTATTTATTGTAACTCGTGATTCGTTTAATACTCGTTTCGAATTTTCAAGTTTAATGTTAAACAATGTGACTAAGATATCTTCTTTTAAAATTGATTAAATATAAAAAATATATGTATACCATAAAATCTTTAATATAGTTGAAAAAATTTTTTAAACACTAAGATGATGGAAAATCATTTTTCAAAAAACACTAAAATTTTTATCGAATGTTTAGCTAAAATATCAAAACTACAGGATTGGCTCCCCTAAAATTTTCTCGGACACTCCTTGATAAAACTATTACCTCAGAGAAAGACTGCATTTACGTACAATAGCTCCGAAATATTAATGTCCAGCTTGAATTGAGCATCTTTACTGTATCTGTTGTGTCTTCTTGGCGAGTTATTTGGTGTTTAATCCATGGTAAATAGACCTGAAAATTTTCTTTATACTTTAGATCAGAGGTGTCCAAACTTTTAGTGGCACGGGTCGAATCGAAATTAGATCCATGTTATAAGGGCCACTTGTATATACAAATTGAAAAATATCATTATGAGTAAAGTAGCATTAAATACTATTAATTAATACTATTTTATTGTAACTTGAAAATACAAAATACTAAACAAACAAAGTATAATTATATAATTATTTTATATAAATTGAAATATTTTCATGCAACTTCTAATGCGAATGATGAAACTGGTTTTTTTTTGTTTTTTTGTTGAAGAATATCTTTATAGTTGGGATCAAAATTTGTTACACCAATCATAAGCAATGACTACAAAAGATCATCAGATAAATTTGCTCTATATTTTGATTTGAGATACTTCATTCGAGAAAAAGTTTGTTCGCACACGTAAGTAGTCCCAAACATTGAAATGAATTTACGAGCAAATTTCTTCAAATTTGGAAACTCTTTTGCATCCAAATATTTATAAAAATCTATTAAGTTTCCTTCCTTGTATTTGTCCTTGATTTGTTCGTTTGCTTGAAGATCAATAATTTCTATTTGAAGCTGGCTTGAAATTTCAGCAACGTCTTCTCGCGCTGCACCGACGGGCGATGAGCGCCTGGCTATACGCAGCAGCAACGGGACCGCTCCGGGCGGCAAAAGTTCTAGGTACGCTACTGTGCGCGCGCAATAATTCCATGAAAACGTTATCGAAATCAAAACGATATTTGTTTATTTATACTTAAGTGCTTCTTTAAGCGAACTACTCAAAATTGCTGATGCTTTATTTACAACAAAACAATAAGACTCTGCTTATCGTCAAAATTCACGTGCGTATAAAATTTCTTTTATGTTTGAGTTACCGAAATGTATTTTTTTATTTAGTCTTATAACTTAACAGCGCGATAGGCATTTGTGTTTGGTCAAGTACAACAACTCCGTTTTGTTGGCCACGTAGTTTTTCGATATACCTTTATGAAAATGAAAAGGTTTGGGCGAAAACATCATTATGTTTTAAAACCCTCCGCGGGCCCGATAAAATCACTTGGCGGGCCGGGTTTGGCCCACGGGCCGTAGTTTGGACAATCTATGCTTTAGATGATTGTATTATGCCTATAACCATCCAGTAACTGCAAGTAATAAGTAGTCGAAATTTTATCGGAATCGGATGAGTGGTACGGCAGCGCATAAGAGACACACAAACAGACATTAATTTTCCTCTATATTACTAACTAGCCGCCTTTGGCGACCAGCTGGTTGTACATGAGTAATGCGTTCTAAAATTTCCAATTAAATCATATATTTTTTAGCCAAAATTTAAGAAAAAGTTAAAGTTAAAAGATTCAGTTATTAGTAGTTAAAGAGTCGGTAACTTTATTCAGAAAACCTTTTTGAGTTTAATGCTCTAATAATTTATCGATTATGCTTCCAAAATATTAAAAATGTTTTTTTCGGTGATATTGCCAAAATGTTAGATATGTTTTTTAAAGAAAGCGAAAAAGAGAAAAAATTATTGAATTAATGATACAGATATTGCAAACGATTATAGAAATATACCATTAAGTCGGGATTTTAATGCATATCCTGTCTAAATTAAATCAGGTTTACTGTAAATAAAGATAATTTATGGAATTAATGATATAAATATTGCAAACGAATCCTTTGCCTTCTAATGCAAGGCAAAGGATTCTAAGGATTTTTTAGAAGATATCACATTTTATATTTATGTTATTTTATCCAGTCACGTGCTTAAAGTTGTATTTCTTTAGATTTGATTTGCGATGATAGTTGTTGTTTTTTATTTGAACTTCCGACATTGTTTTATTTTACTAAATCCAGTCACGTGCAAAAAAACAAGGTTAAAATATTTCTTTAAAAATTCGTTAAAAGTAGAAGCTTGAGTTATACATTAAAACACTGATACCATTAGAAAGCTAATTTTTTTATCTTTAAACTGATGTTAAAATCATGTTTGTCCGATAATAATTTCGGAAGTTATAGCGGAAAAACGTCGAAATTTCGTTTAAATTTTAATTAATTCAAATCTAATTAAAAATTCAAAAAAGGGGCTCCAAGGTGCACATTCCCGACCTCCAAGGTATACATGTACCAAATTTGGTAGCTGTAGGTCCAACGGTCTGGCCTGTAGAGCACCAACACACACACACACATTGAGCTTTATTATAAGTATAGATATAGATTAGAAAAAGTTTACGAATGTACCAAGGATCAATCCCTTTTGGGAATATCAACTTAAGTTTAAATACCTAATCCAATTTGTAAAAAATATTTTCCAGTATTTTTAACTTGAGAAAGTCCCAACTTAGGCTTTCTTTTCAGTTTTCATGGGGAGCAAGACAGCTTGAATGTTAGGCAATACACCACCCTGGTCAATAGTTACACGGAAAGGAATTTGTTCAACTCTTCGTCGTTTCGGATGGCGAGTTGGAGATGTCTAGGGGTGATCCTAGTTTTCTTGTTATCTCTGGCGGCATTACCAGCCAACTCCAACACTTCAGCAGCTAAGTTTTCTAACACGGCAGCCAGGTAAACTGGGGCTCCAGCTCCAACACGTTCGGCATAATTGCCCTTTCGGAGAAGTCGATGGATACGACCGACAGGGAATTGAAGCCCTGCTCGGCTAGAACGAGTCTTGCTCTTTCCCTTAACTTTACCGCCTTTGCCACGACCAGACATGATTACAGTTCACGAGAGAATGAGAAATGTACTTGGGCGTGCGTAATGATGGTTAACGGAGTACCTATCCCCGTAGGGGCTTAAATTCCAATATGACAAGTTGATTAGGGCCTGACTGTCATTATTAGTCGTGATCATCTTCGAAAAGATCTGAAAATGAAGAGAGAAAAAGGCAAGGCACATATCAGGAACAGCATCAGTCTGGATTGGTCAGGGGAGCCAATGGGAGAGCGAGATCAGGGAGTCGACCTGGGCGGGTCAATCAAAAGACAGCTGCTGGGTGGATGTGAGAGTTACATCGCCGTTAGATAATTGCATTGAGGATGAGGAGCTACTTTTCTTCGGAGTTTTTTGCTGACTTGGCGAGTTTTACAGCCTTCAATAAACCTGGAAATTCGTTCAGGACATCTTTGATAATTCGAAGTGCTTCCAGAACGTCTTTCATATTATGAATTTCTTTTAAAATATTTTCTTCTTGGGGTGGGATGGAGCTTGAAACTTGAGGTGGAAGTTGGGGATTGTTGCATTGGAGCGATGCTTTGGGAGGTAAAGATTTCGGTTCGGAAATTTTTTCTCTGGTAGCGTGCGAACCTCCGCATTTAATGCATTTCGGCATCATCTTGCAATTCCTGGTCGAGTGGAAGAATCCTGAGCAGTTGTAACAAATGGTGGCAGCGGGTTTTTTCCTATAGGTTTCTATTTTAATTTTCAGGTGAAGCAGGGTCGTTTCATTGTAGATGTTTTGTACATTTTCGGTTTTCTTGATTTCGACATGAAAGAGGGGGTAAACTGAATTTTCCCTGTAGTTTTTAAGTTGGGAGATTCTCGAGATTTCCTAGTTTTTTTCTTGCTGGGTGGCTTTGATTTCGTTTATTTCAGTGCTTCCAGGGAGTCCCCTGATAATGATTTTTAAGGGTTTTTCTTCTTTGCTCTCAGATAAGAAGAATGCTTCTTTGAGGTCTTCTAGGAGTTTAATTATCTGTGTTCTTTGCTCTTCAGTAGCCGGTTGTATGATGATGGAGTTGTTGTATAATCTATTGGTAGTATCAGGGAAATCTTTCTGGATTTTCTGCAGAGTTAAATTGTAATTGCCGGAAAGCTTTAAGTTGATGCCTGGCACTAGGTTTTTCTTCTCTTTACCGTCTTCTATCAGGGCGTTAAACTTGTTATTTGTGGCGATCGGTGCTGTTTCTTTGGTGATCTTAGGATTTTTGGCAGCTTTTCTGGGTGAGACTATTTTGAAACCGTCGTTGAATTCTGGTGAATTTTTCCTTTTCTTGGTTGGGGTATTAGTCGCGCTTTCAAGATCCATGCTGTCGTCGGGTTGAGTGTAGAGGTGTTGGCAATTTTTGACTGGGCAGGGGCTGAGAAATTCAATTTCTTCAGTTAAGCTTTCTGTGTTATTCCTGTTCATGGTAAGAAAACTTTGGAGTGCAATACTCAAGACATAACCTGGTGGATACCCTTTTATAGTAGTATTTTCTAATTTTTCAACTGCATTTTCAGTACCCTTTAGTGTGCGCATATCGTCTTGAAAACGTTGGCATATTTCTTGCTCATTGTTGGGGTGGTAAGAGCAGTTGGGTAGAACACAAGGTGCACTTCCTGATCTAACATTCAAGCTATCTCGGCACTGCTGCGTAAGTTTTTCTAGAGCAGAGCGTCTACTACTGGAGAAGTCAAAGCTCGAGAAGGAGCTTTCCGAACCACCGTCCCCATCCATGACTGGGACTCGGAGAGGTGAAATGTACGTGGGCGCGCAATTTCACCCTCCTTTATATAGTACTGCCGCGAAACCGGGTTTCAGCCAATTGCGCAAAAACGCACGCAAGTAGAAAGAAAGGTCGGGAACTACAATAAAGAGTTGCTATTGTTATCCATTGTGCATGGAACCCCGAGTCTCCATTCCTTGTATGGACAATTCCAGATCTGCCAAAATGTCAATACTTTTGACTTGAAAACATAGCATTTAAAATATTAATGCAATAAAAATGTAATGCGATATATCTAAATATGTTCTAGTAAAGATCCATGATAAGAAATTTATAATCGAGAACTTCAATTTATTATTCTACGCTAAAGGAAATAATTAGTTTTTTTTTTAACCTAATTTGTGTAGGATTTTTTCTATTTAGCAGATAATCTCTTTTCAAATGTTGTCTTCTTGCATAGTGGTTTTGGAATTCAGAATTTAAAAAAAATGGCGGCGATCCTATTTTGAATTTTGTCAAAGTTTCGGAGCTTATTATGTTAAATGCATGTATTTTCATAAAACTGGTGTCATCTCCAAGAATTTTAACTGTTTTTTCCGGATGTGTGTTTAGTTTGTGTGAAGATGAGCCAACTTTTTTAACTTCCAGTTTTTCACGATTTTGAGCAAAATCACTATTTGCAAACGGTTGGAGATGGGTCAATGCTGCTGTAGTATTTTATGCTCACCATGATCTCTTCTATCGCCCTCAGTCGTTTGTTGATTGATCAAACTCACTCTGTATGTAGTTCACGTGTATAATTTATACTTTGGGATGGACTTCGTAATTTTGAACTGCGGTCAGATGACGAGGATGGCACCTGAGCTGCCACCCTTACCACCAAACTTCCACACCAGCGGGAGGAGGACATTTGGTACCGGGGGATTAAATGTGCACCAGACTCGCTTACACGACGGTTCATTGGTGGAATCGGGTCTAGAACCTGAAAACCCCCGTATAATTTACAGAAATTAATAACTTCCAATATGTTCCCTTAAAAGTAAAGCATGCGTCTTCATCGAATGCATTTTGGAATTATTGCACAAATCAATTTTCATTTACCTAAGTTACTACGTTTTTAGATTATTGAGATCAAGACTGCCAAATAGTCAACCTATTGATGCATTTGATTTCAATTTTGATTAGAATCTACATTAGCAATACTAAACTTGTGTACCAAATTTTAGCCATTGCAGCCAGTGAGGCTATCAAAAAACTAATTTTGCTAAAACATATTGCATTTATCCAAAATTCTTGTTCTGCAAGTAGTTAGAACAACTGCAGTTCTGATGGCCAAACCCCCTAAATTTCATGAACAAATTCAGAATACCATTTTTGTATAAGATTTAAATAATAATAATAATAAATTATATATTTTTAAAAAAGAATGATCTAAATTGCATTTTTAATTTTTAAAAAGAAAGCTTAGTATGTGCACCTTTCCCAAGATAATAACCATTCTTTAATTATAAGTTCAAGGGAGAAATTATGCATTGAACTTAAGTGTTAACATTACTGTTGAGTCCTTTTAAAGTAATTTCTTTTTGTGTGATGATATCATTAGTATAATTCTTTATTTCTTCTTCTTCTTGCTTTATAAACACATTTTTCTTTGGCTATTCTTTCTGTATGTCTTTTTTATTTTTTTGCTTGCGTTTAAACCTAGCAGCAGTTGATAATCTTAACAGCAGTATCATTAAGATGCCTCATAAACCAAGCTTGTGAATTGTTTATATAATTTTTATTATAGTTATGATTCTAACTAGTGGTAAATTTCAAGATTGATATCAGTTACTGGATTTGATACTTTTCTTGATTATTATCTTTGTTCTGATATATTTGAAAAATTGCCAATCATGGTCGTCCAATTTGATTATGAATGCAACAATATGGCTTTTGAATTGCTTTTATATTTTAGAAAAAATAACAATAATAATATGTATCAATGATGCTATAAATGTTTCTGAGTGTTATTTTGCAATTTAGCATATGTGTCTTCAATCTCTAAATAAATTGTGCTATAAAATGTTTTTATGAAACATTTAATTATATCAGTTATAATCTGAATACTTCTGATTCTGAAACTAAAAATATGCAGAATGACACTTGGATTTTGAAGCCATATAACTGGTTTAAATTTTTTTACTTTTCTATACAGGACACATATAGAAACAATATTATTGAAATAAAAATTTGCTATAAAATTTTGGCATTTACATTTGTCTGGGTGTGAATATGATAGCTCAAAATTCTTGGAATAGATGGGTAAAATTTTGCAAGTGGTCTTTACAAAAAAAAAAAAAAAAAAAAAAAAAAAAGTCACATTTTTATTAAATTTTAAACAGACCAGCATAATAAATCATAGTTTTTTTTTTCTTCAGAAAAAGTTAATGTATACTTGAAATGCAGTTTTGAAATTTATATAAGTGATTTAATGAAATATTTTATGCATAAGAATGTCAATATTTTTAATAACTGAATTGAAGTAAACTGAACAATCAAATAATAGATCTGCATTTAAAGGTTATAATAAGTTGATCTGTAAAATTTTACTATAAATTAAATGTTATAAAACTGATACACCTAATTTAAATTAACATTCAAATAGCACCAGAATAACAAAAATTATTTCATTCTAAAAAGACAAATGCATAAAAGATATTTATATTTATTATTTTACAGGTGTAGGATTTGTATCTCTCTTTTGAATATTTCTTAATTTCTTCTTTGACATGCGCTTGATTTTAGCAGTATTTCTTATCTATGAAAAAAAAAAATTATAATTATGTAAACAAGTATTTAATACAATATAAATATGCACAAAAGGATCTTTAGGTTGGTTATAAGTTTTAAATGGAAACTATTAATTTTTAAAACTATAAAGTAAATAATAGAATAAAATACATCGTGCAGATAAAATGATGCATTAGAAAGATCCATTACATTGTAAAATATGATTCAAAGCAGAAATATTTCTGGTAGCTCTACTGAATGGTAAAAAGGCTAAAATTTATCAGTAAACTTACTGTAAAATTTATATTTGATATATCGTATAAAAGCTAAATTATTGGAAAAAGGCTAAAATTTATCAGTAAACTTACGGTAAAATTTATATTTGATGTATCATATGAAAGCTAAATTATTAGAAACTGCACATTTTGTTTGTGCATCGCAACAAAGAATTAAAAGAATCTACTCAAGATCGAATTAAACATTTTAAAAATATCTTTCTAAAATTTTTAAGCATATCAAGATGAATGAAAATTATTTTACATCTCTTGTATAAACTTTTAAAAATATTTTTTAATATAATGGCTGAAATTATGAATGAAAGAATAAACCTTTTGAAAGGGACATGATATATGGGATGAGTGATATTATCTTCATTTGCATTAGCCCACTGCCATATTTGCAATTAAATAATAAATAAAAATTCCACTTATTAAGGGTTAGAGACTAATTAGAAAAAGTTACTATTTAATGCATAACAATGATGATTAAAAAATTATAGAAGACCATTTTATTAAATAAAAATTTAAGTTCAAGTATTAAGTAAAAATTTAAGTTGATATTCAAGATACTGTGTTTGTTTGTTTGTTTTACTCTCAATCCATACAAAATCCGAAGTTCAGTTCTATATATACATACTTTGACAGTGATGGATTTATAAGGAAAAACTGCAAGTTCTACATAAACATAATTATATTGTTTTACTTGTTATAAAAATAAACAAATAAAATCTTGACCTAGAATAATGCTGACTGATAAATTATATATGTTTTAAAACTATATTTTTATTAAAGAATTTCTTAAAATAAAATTTTTTCCCCATAATTTAAAAATGTCTTGATAAGATTGAGAAAAATCCTATAAAGATATTTTAAATATTTTGCACATATGTATCTTATGTATAAGATACAAATGCATTTTAGCATATAAATTATAAATATCTTACACTTACCACATTTTAAATTGTTTACAAATTTAATTAACTGAAATGAAATTTTAACAATCATGATTTATTTGTTCATCCTAATACAAAATAATATTTAACTATGACTATATTAACCAGTTAGAAAAATTCCATATCTAATATGATTAAATGCTTCATAATATCTTGTAACATTAATCATATGTGATTAAACAATTAGTTTTTATTTGTAATAGGACTTTTCTTTGCATGAAAAAAAGAAAAGATGAAACTTTCTAATGTAAAAATTATAGTATAAGTTGGGTAAAGGATTAAAAATTATTCATGTCCATATTTTAGGTATTTTTTCCACTTAAGAACAATCTTAAAAACAAAATATGTAACAAAAGAGGAAAATACTAATAGAACAGGTGAGCGAAATAAACATAAGATAAAAAGGACTTACAACTTGCACCACTTCACTTTTCAATTCATTTTTCTTTTTCTGCTCAATTTTTTGTCTTCGTCTCTGCTTTTTCAACTATGTAAAAACAAACAGATTTATTGCAAGATGCACTCTTAATTATCAATAATTTTGCAACAACTTGACATTTCCATGCAATAAAATAAAAATAATTCAATTAAATATCAATCCAAAAATCATTGATTGCTTCAAAAGTTAATGCTTTTAAAAATACATTATGCTCCTTTATGTTAGCAAAAAGTAATAAATAAATGTATAAAAATGTATCATAACAACAAGAAAAGATGTAAATGTTTCAACTGAGATTAGAGTAATCGAAATTCTGAGTCACGTTAAACAGTATTATAAGTATTAATGTAATTTTTATTAATTAGATCGAAAATGAATTAAAGGAAATATAAAGTTTAAAGATCCAAAAAGAACATTTGCAAAAGTAAATAGATTTTAATTTACTTCTAAATACTAAAAAAAATTACTAACTTAACTTGATAGTGTAAACCAAGGTCTCAAAGGAGAATAAAAATCTATTGCAGCTTTCTTAAAATGTAACTAACTTCTAAGTGGATCGATTAATACTTACATTTCAAAAGTTAATATTGGTTTTCTAAGTTTTACAGATATTATTTATCTTTGTAAATAATATCTGTAAAATCTGTTTTTTGTAAATATCTGTTTTTAGTAACATCAAACCAAATAATTATAATATTTTCTAAATTTGTAAATGAAAAAGAGCATACCCACAATTATCACATCCGTTTCACTAAAAATTCCATTCATTTTTCAAAACTTTTCCCATTGATATATATTTTTAGTATAACTATGCCTGAGAAATTTTGTTTTGTAATACGCCATAAAATGTTCTGATAAACACAGTTTAAACTGACTAAAGGTCAATTATTCTTTTTTCCTGTAATCTCTACATGCCAATGAAATAAATTTGCTTAATTTTTAAGGTGAAATTTTATCTGTTTTGATTTCCTTTTATCTTGCTCATTTCCTTTTATAATTTTATTTACTAATGCATACTATTTATATTACTATTTTTAATTACAAATTTTATTTTCAAAATTATACATTGGATGTACATTATAGCAAATTATTGCTTCATTTACTTAATCAAAAAAATTTGGAAGAGTTTTAAGAATGAGACCAAAAAGCTGGAAAAATATTAAGGTATATCATGTATTCTCTAAGGATTGATTTAATGAAGAAAATGAAAACCAAGTAAGAAAATGATGAAAATTTAAGAAAAAGAAATAAAGACATATAGGGTGTCTCAAAAACCATGACTTTTATTTCTTAAATTTTTATCACAGTCATATGCTGTAAATTACAGTTTCATAAAAAATAGGAGCAAAATGTTATGAAGTCAAATAAAATGTTCAAAGAATTAAAAATACAAAATTTAAATTTTTATACAGATCTTTTTAAAAAAAAATCCCAGTGAGTTAAGTGTGCCTTATCCTCTAATAAGTCATGGAGTCACATGATAACAGCTAGGAACTAAAAGTAATGGTGAATTCCATGAAAAGATAATTATTACTAAAAATTATTCACCTAAGAATTATATTAATTACATTTACATTCCCAATATTAATTATAACATCCCCAATTAATTATAAAATTGCTTTATTATATTTTTAGTTCAAATAATACTTAAATAGTCGCAACTTCGTGATATTTTTCTAAATAAAATAGATGTTAAAGCCATCAAATCTCAAGAATATGTTTTTCTCAAAAGACTTCCATAATTTGAGTTACTAATTGTAAATGAAATCAATTTTTAAAATGCCTAAAATATAAGAAATTTTGGAATCCAAAATGCATTTTATTTTGCGTTTCTTCATTAGAACAGTAATTTTTAAGTATCACAATAAATAATACTGAAGATGATTCTTTGGATGCCAGATATTATAAAAATTATTCTATATATCAGAAACAGGATTCTCAAGAAACAATATTCCATATTAATATTTTTTCCATTAATTCCTATTAAATATGTTTCGAAAATTACAAATGAAAGGGACAAGGTGATGTTTTAAAATAATAATAATAAACACATAATCACCTCCTTTTCCTGATCTTTCATTTCTTTTAATTCTGCTTGATGGGCCAATATGTCTTTACGCTCTTGTCGCTGTTGAAGCCGTTTTTCCCATTTTGATTTCAATGGTTTCACTTGGCACATACTACGAAACCTACACATTTTTTATAAAAAATTAAAAAATATGTATCAAATTGCATATTTCGATACTTACACAGTATTCCAAAAAAAGTAGAACAAGTTTTCATTTCCCTGAATATTGCACTTAGACATATATATATAACTTCTGATTACAAAATTTCATTAAACAAAGTGAGTAATTGAATGAAAACACCTTTATTTCAGTGATGGTCCATAGTAATATATTTTAAAAATCCAATATTCTTCATAAAAAAAATTGTAAATTGGCAATACATTTCACTTACCTTTATTTATGCACGCGTAAAGACTTTTTATGAGCAAACACACACAAAGACAAATTTCTATCTACACAATTTTTGGAATAGTACAAATTTTTTTTCCATACACAAAATTATCATCAAATGCAATTTTCTTTACATGTATTGTACAATTTTAGAAATTATTAGTTTGGCTTCAATTTCGATAAAAGTATGCTGAACAGCAACCTATACATTTAGTTAATTGGCATTATGTCTGAATTAAGGAATAAAGTGACTATATCAAAACATGATCTGCAACTTTAAGTCAGGAATCAATTAACAGGATCATACATGCACAAATATTATTATGAGTATAGGTGTCGAATGTATTTATTTTGGATATGTTTTTAAATACTTTAATTACTATATTAGCTGGTCACTTTTTGAAAATGTAATAGATAACTGCATCATTATTTTCAAATTGTACCTTTTTAATAATTTTTCATTATATATATATATATATAAAATCTTTGAAGACTGCATTGAAAATATTGTTCTAACTCAATTACTGGTCAAAGGATGGGTGGGAACAAAAAGTTTTTCTTTAGTTATATGTTTACTTATAACAAAGATGAATGCATGTTTGCATCAGAAAGTGGCACTCTACTTTTTGACAAAGGATACGACGCATGTATACCTTGAGAAATAAAAATGTGCATCTCCGGACAATTTTTTTTTGAAATTTTAATTAATTAAAAAATTAAGCGAAAGTTTGACTTTTTTGCACGATTATATTTAAAATATTACTTGATAAAAATTATTTTTACATCATAAAATTCAAAATAATCATTTTCAAAATTATTTTTAATATTTAAATTTAATTTCAATTTAAATCAATTTTTAAAATTTACTTTAAACACATTTTCTAACAAATTATTTCACATAAAATAAAAATGAAATTAATCTGCACAAGCTTGTAACATATGCATGAGAAAAATTGTTTTTATCAATATGTTCTCATTATGCCAATATAAGTTTGAATTAGAAGTTTAAATTAACTCTTACAGCAAATTAAACCAAAGAAAGTATAATTTTCATCATATACCATTAAGAAATGATATAAACATGGAATTATTTTAATTTCTAGAAAGATAACTGCAAGAAAAAAGGTTTTATGAACTTTTAAAATTTCTATAAAATTACTTGAATAATTCTGCAGTATTTATGGCAAACATGGCCTATTTATATATAGGATGCCAAATTTAATCGACACTCAACATCTAATTTCTATATAGTTAGTATTAGGCATATACACATTAAGATGCAATCAAACTTATATTACAGATGGAAATAATTCATTGTGTCACTTTTTCATTAAAGTTCAACTTCAGCAATTCTTCACAATAAGAAACAAATTTATCTTATAAAGCCACTTTGTAATAGGTCAAAAAAAAATTTATCTACTAACAATTTTTCATCCACTCACTATGCATTAGAGAAAATTACATATTGTTTTCATCACAGCTCTGAAAATCAAGATATTCAATAATATTATAAATTTAAAAAAAATAATTAGATTATTAATATTATTTTCCTTATCAATACCTTGATTTTTCACTTTTCCATAATCTGCCAGACTTGGGTTTCCCTTTCACAGGCATAATTGGTCCATCTATTTCTAAAAAAACAACATTATTATTACATACATTTAGACTTTTGCTTTGAGAAATAAAAGTTTTATGTTTGTTTGTTCATGCAACTGCTTGCAAATCACTATAAGGAATTTTGCTTCAATTTCAATATTAGCTTTAATGAAAGATAAAGTCCTATACTTTTTTTAATCTGATAAAATATAAAAATTAAAACCATATCTAAAAGGATTTAAATGTAGAATTTTTAAATGTAAATGAAATTATAATTATGGTAAAATCTTGCTTTAGCAGCATAAGTATCAACATATATTACTATAAAAATTATTATTTAAATCCTGATTTCTATTTTTCTTAAAATCTATTAATTTCTATTTTTCTTAAAGTTTTTTCAAGGATCTAAACAGGTTTTTAGAATTGACAAAGCCTGTTTATGATAAAATTATTTTGTGATATCTTAATGTATAATTTACAGAATACCATTTTCTTCAATTTTCTTAAAGCTTACATAATTAAAAGGAAATTGTAAAAAAAAGCTTCATAAATTAAACAGAAACTCAAAAGAACACAATTAAACTAAATTTTAAGGTTTTATTACTCAATATCAACAGACAATTAGAGTCAAAGTATTTCATAAAAAGGAAAAATGATCACAATCTTTTGGTTTTTAACACTTACCTTAAATATATTCTACAGATTGAAAATTTAATTTTAACTTCTTAATTAAGAAATGTTTATTCAAAAAATTTTCATAACAACCAGACAGCAAAAATCATTTGAAATCATAACTATTAGGTATCTCAAACTATTTTTTATTTAATAATAGGATCTTTTAAATTTTACTGTTATTATTTTTTTTAATAAATTCTCTCAGTTTATAACATTTGTTGTAAGCATGAAAGAACTTGTTGGAATGAAATATAACTTTTCTATCAGAATAATAATCAATAAATGTCATGCCCTTATCAATTTCATTTATAAAATCTGACTATAGTAAACATTTGTGATTAAGTTGATGCATTTAAATACATGAAGTCTTTGAGAAAAGTAAATGACACATGAAGATTTAACCAATTTTTCAATAATAGGAACACACACAATTTGGATAAAAATATATCATATCAAATGAACACTGAAAAACTTTTGAAAACATAATTTGTAAATTTTAAATCATTAGCAATTTTTTTTTTTCAGTTACTCTTCTTTCCGACAACTTCTGATCGATGTTCAATATTCTATGATAGAAATTTTTTATCAACTATTGAAAAATTAATATAATCTTAAAAATTGATTAATTTAAGACATATTTCTAAATTATCACGACAGAAGAGTACAAATACAAAACAACTGTCATCACTCCTTTTGAATTATATGAAATGAAATAGGTTGAAGAATAATATGTTTATACTTACCAGTCATAGAAAGCATAGTTTAAATATATATTACGCCTAATGAATTACCACACGTTTGATTGAAATATATTGATTAGGATCTTCACCATAAAAATTATTTTTCAATGTTTAAATTACCACACGTGTTGAGAAACTAATGATTGTTTGTTTATGCTGCAAAGTTAAAGTGAAAGTAGTTGGAAAATAAATGTGATGTGGTGAATGAAATGAGTGGCGTTATAAGTTAAAACTATAGAAATAATATTAAAAATATAAAATTATGTTTTAAAATGAAAAATCTATGTTTGAAATCATTTCTTTTAATTCAACTAAGATTTATTTGGAGTATATTTTTTGACAAGAGTATTAAAAACAAATTTTTATAATGTGAAGAATTTTAAAAGTCTTTAGTATTTAGGAAGATTATTAAAGATTTAAATTATATAATCACATAAGCACTAGCCGTTATTCCTTTCAGTTTTTTTTTCCTTAACCGTTTTGGTATTGCCTTAACCGCCATGACAACAAACCATGACTTCAATTTCTGATGTTTGTATTGTTTGTAATGTCATCAGAGTTGTTATTCGTTATATTTTATGAATAATATCATTTGTGTTTAATCTACTTAACAATAAATGCTAATCTGTAACATTAAGAATTTCACAAAAAACTATATTATTTTAATTACATAGTATTTCCTATATCTTTTCTAGATTAAGTAAATAATTTCGGGATGACTCCAGCTGCTATTAATCAGGTAAATATAGTGATGTAGCCGAGAAATGTAATGAACCTCAGCATTCAATATTTATAATGTGATAATAATCATAGACAGATGATATGGTTTCATAGATCACACTCTTTACATTAAAAATAATGTTTCGCTGGTTTGTGTAGATTTTAAGGATGTGTTATAAAACTTCAGAAAGCTATAAATGGAAAGTTGAGCATAAATTTGAATGTGTAATCTTGTTGCAAAGATTCAGAAAAAAAGTACTGAAAAAATCAGTAAAATAGGATATATTTATAAAAAGTGTTTATACCATGTAAATTTTGAAAGATTATTTCAGTAATGGACAAAATACATGCTTATCAGAAGAAATGTAGTATAATCTCTTCATTCTTTTTCCACTGTCTTTCTTCTTATAGAAATAAAAACCAACTGAATGCAACACACTGTGAAAATGTATTAAAAGGAGAATAAAAGATGTAAACAAAGGTTCATTAATTCTATGATGGTGAGAGATTGCTAAAAAAGTTGCCATTTCATGATTTTTGGTTATTAACCACATACATACCATCATAAAGAATTGAATCAAGTACAAAAAATTTTATTTTTATATGTTCTTTCATAAATAGGATTTGATCATATATCATATAAATAGGATTTGATCACCAATAATACATGATTAATATGCAAGCTCTGTGAAAAGTTGTAAGGGATAAAGAATTGTACTATAGGGTTTTTTTTTTCTTTTTATCTTTTGAGAAGCTTAGTGTCTTAAAATTCTTATAGAAAAGTTGCACTTGCTTCAATGCTTAGTACTATTTAAAAAATTGTCAAGTTAATATATTTCTGTGCTCATATTTTGATCTAGTTTATTGATGTCTTGTGTACTTAGCAGAAAAGGGCATTAGATCATTATAGTTTTTGAAAGGAATCCCATGTATTTTTCTTTTTTTGATTTAAAAAGAAATGGGCAATTTTTCTATCCATAGATTCAAAAACTTTTAAACTTTCCTTGTAATTTCAAATATAAAAATCTTCTTTTAAACTTTATAAAGGAAGTAAATTCATCTCTAAATGTGTAGTACCTGAGGCGTTTGAAATAGCTATCTAATGTCCTGAGATTTATATATTTATCATATCCTAAAATTAAACATCAAAGTTGGCAATATTTCTAGTCATCAGCAATTAATTGCTAAAAAATTCCACAAATATTAGTGAGAAGCAATGAGAAACCCCAAATAATGTGAAATCCCACTAAATATCCTGTTTTGTCATTTGCTTCGCTTGGCGTCTTGGTTCGTGATTGGTTCAGATTGCTGGCATTTGTGCCCGAATAACAGAAAGTTACCATTAAATCATTTTATTGTGGTACTAAGTATTCTAATTTATTTTTTGGTGTTTTATATTTGGCATAATTCACTATTTTATGGTTTTCAGTCTTTTTTCTGTTCTAAGTCTGTACCACATTTCAACTTCGTATTGTCTTCTTTTCTAAAAATAGTTATAGTTAAATTGAAATTTATAACAAAATTTTGAACTGTGAACAAATATTGCATTTTTCTTCATCCAAAACTTGAAGGGATAGACCTTTTTCACTCTCACTCAAAAAATCTGTTTGTATATTAAGTGAATAATTAAATAGATTTATGCATAGTAAAAAACACCATTCTTTTAAAAAAGTACTTCTGTTTAGTATGGATTAATATATTGATATAAAGAATTATGAATCTGAAAAATAATTGACTGTCATATTTTAGTTAAAAATAGCAAAATTGAAAAAAATTAATGATTGTTTTTATAAATATGTTTTTAAAGTTTGAGTGCAAAGGCATTATTATCAATACCTCTTTTCATTAATTCCAGACATGTTTTAGATTTATATGAATATAGAACAAGTACTCTTCAGATTAAAACATAACTGTCTCAAATTGTAAATTTAAGAATTAATTCATTTGATCATATATGTTTTAATCAGCTATATTTTCATATTGAAACAATTTTAAAAACTTTATTTCCCTTTCTTTAGCTTGATGAGGATGTAGCTGCTAAAAGCAAAGTAATCATTTATGATGGATCCAAGAATGAAATGTTTACATTCAGTGAAGGCTATTCAATTCTTTCTAGAAGGTTAAAAATGGAAGGTTTTAAGACTTACAAGTGTGTATTGATTTTTTCCCATTAAATTACTTAAAGATTTTTTTAATTTCAATATATATATATTTTAATTTGAAAATGGAATTTGTTATTACAAACTATTTATTTTTTGTATAGCAATCAAGGAGATATTACACCAGAACTTTTATCAAAAGCAGGTGTTTTTGTGCTACCTGGTCCCCGTGAGAAATTTACTGTAACTGAAGTAGGTATTGAAAGAAGTTGTTTTCATCATTTGCAAATTTATTGTTAATCAACCTTCCCTTTGAGCATGCTTATTCAACTTCTAGCTAACATTTTCCTTGTCACAATTTTTAATTAAAAAGATTAGATGATATTGCAATTTTGAATGCTTTTTCCTCTTAATTTTTCAAACTTTCATGATTTTATTTTCTTAATTTTTTTTTTAAAGGCAATAGGAATTTCTAATTTGTGTGTTTACAAAAATGAAATGGCCTAAAGGATTTTGTAAGCATATTTTCATAGTTCTGAATGTGACTTCTTTTTATTATTGTTATTATTTATTTAAATTTTTGGAATAAATTATAATGTACAGCCCTGTTTATTTAATAATTAAATTAAATTTAAAATGTGAAACTTTTAAAGTTAACATTTAAAAAGTTTTATAGAATCTCTTTCATGTATAGTTATTATGTTTGAATTATATGTAAGATATTCACCGTTTAAATGAAAATTAATTATTTTTATATGTCTCAATTTCATAGGCATAAATATTTTTTTTAATCAAATAGTCCCCCCCCCCGTTTTTGCTATAAATTTATTTCCTGTTATTGAATTATTCTGTAATATTTTTTTTCTTTCGTTTTGTTTTATAATCACCATTGTTCTATAAAAATTCTCATTTTATTATAATATTGCAGATAAATATTTTGAGAGAATATGTTGATAAAGGTGGTAGTATTTTTGTGACAATGGGTGAAGGTGGAGAGAAAAGCTTCCAGACAAATATAAATTTCCTTTTAGAAGAACGAGGCATTATGATAAATAATGGTAACATTTTTTTTTTGTCTGTTTATTGATTTTGTGTATGTGTCTGTGTTCCGATAAATAATGGTTAATTTATTAAATAACAAATGGAAATAAATATTTTTAAATAACTATCAATTATATAATAAATTAGTAAATTATAATTATCAATTAAATGATTCATTAAAGTTATTCCAGTATTTGAAATAGAAGCATATATATAGAAAACAATATGGGGACCTTCCATGCTTTTATACATGGACCAGTCAGCTTTGATTTCACCAAAGTAGGGGTAAGATAACAGATGTGAAATAAATGTTTAAATACACTGAAGTGACAAAAGTCATGGGATGACTGTTAATATCGTGTCGGTCCTCCTTTTGCCCGGCGAAGTGCAACAACTCGACGTGTCATGGAGTCCACAAGTCGTTGGGAGTCTTCTGCAGGAATATTGAGCCATGCTGTCTGTATAGACGTCCATAATTGTGAAAGTGTGGATGGTGCAAGAGTTTGGGCCCGAACGGACCTTTCGATGATGTCCCATAAATGCTCGATGGGATTCATATTGGGCGATCTAGGTGGCCAGATCATGCGCTGGAATTGTCCGGAATGTTCTACAAACCAATCGCGAACAGTTCTGGCCCGGTGACATGGCGCATTGTCATCCATAAAAATCCCATCGTTGTGTCGGTACGTGAAGTCCATGAATGGCTGCAAGTGATCTGCAAGCAGCTGAACATAACCATTTCCAGTCAGTGATCGGTTCAGTTGCACCAGAGGACCGAGTCCCTGCCATGTAAAAACAGCCCACACCATTATGCAGCCGCCACCAGCTTGAACAGTGCCTTGCTGACAGTTTGGGTCCATGGCTTCGTGGGGTCTGCGCCACACTCGAACTCTACCATCAACTTGTAACAACTGAAATCGTGACTCATCTGACCACACCACGGTTTGCCACTGGTCTAGGGACCAGTCGATATGCTCACGAGCCTAGGAGAGTCGCTGCAGGCGATGTCGTACTGTCAGTAAAGGCACTCGAGTCGGTCTTCTGCTGTCATAGCCCAAAGAAGACAAATTTCGCCGCACAGTCCTATCGGACACGTCCCTCGTTCGTCCCACATTGATTCCTGCAGTTATTTGATGAAGTGTTACGTGTCTATTAACATTGACTATTCTACACAGACGTCGGCGGTCTCGGTCGTTAAGTGCAGGTGGTCGCCCACTGCGCTGTCCATAATGGGATGGGATGCCTGAAATTTCATATTCTCGGCACACTCTTGATACTGTGGATCTCGGAATGTTGAATTCCCTAACGATATCCGCAATGGAATGACCCATGCGTCTAGCTCCAACTAACATTCCACGTTCAAAGTCTGTTAATTCTCGTCGTGCCGCCATAAATCACGAAAAACCTGTTCACATGAATAACTTGAACACAAATGAAAGCTCTGGAAAACGAACTGCGCATTTATACTTTTTCGCTGCGATACTACTGCCATCTGTATATTTGCATTTTGCTATCCCATGACTTTTGTCACTTCAGTGTATTTTAAGCCAAAATTCTTACTGATTTCTATTCTTAGTAAAAATTATTTTCTTGCTGATTAGCCCAAAATTGTAATTTTATTTTCTGAAATTAACAATGCATTATGTATTATTAACATATGAACATAGAATATGCAATATTTTACAAAATATATAAATTATGTATATAGTAACTTCTTAATACTATCATTATTCTTTTATTAAAAATGTACTTTTTAGTCCCTTCTTATTACTTAAAATTATCTTTTGTATTTTAAAAATTAGATAATTTACAATAAAAAATCAAATTTTCCTAGATATATATTATTAAAATATTGGTGATGGTTTTAATCATTACATACGAATTTTAGAAACAATCATTAAAGCTTATCTGGAGCTAGTGTGACAAATAGCAGAATATTTTTTACCATTTTAGATTTAAAAAATATTTTATTTAGAAACATATATAGCAATGATAGCTACATAACATATTTTCCTACTCTTATTGAAATGTTTTCTTTATAGATGCTGTAGTTCGAACTGTGTATCATAAGTATCATCACCCTAAAGAGGTTCTGGTATCGAATGGTGTACTGAACAGGACAATTACATTAGCGGCTGGAAAAAGTATTCCTGGGCAGAATCTATCTGAATCAAATAATGCTCAGTAAATTATGCATTTATATTTTTATTTATATTTTCTAATGACTAGCAGATTATTTATCAAAAAAAAAAAACATCATTTCTAGAAAATTTTACACTTGAAATAAAACATCAACCATTTGATAAATTCTCCTGCCCAGTTTTTGAATTGACTAACTACAATTCTAACCTACTCCTCATTAAATAAAAATCAAGAGTTTTGAATTTATATCAAGAATATTTAATTTTCATCACTTTTTACTGAGTTACATTCATGCAAAAATCATTTAAAATTGCTGAACAATGTTTTAAAGTAAGACTTTTGTATTTCACTAATGTTTTTGTCTGAAAAGTTTTTGGAACTTGGACTTATTTTCTTTTGATGGCTCTGCTGTTTTCTGAAATTGTTGAGAATAGAAAATTCAAAGTTGAATTTCTGAAAATCTACAAAAAAATTTTAAAATGCAGATATTGATCTGAAATGTTTAGAGATTATCCTTTATACAACATATTTATTTATTTAATGGAATTACAAATGTTTCTTCAAATTAAGAACTTATTTCAAAATTTATATTTCTTAAGAATTTAATTTTTAATTAATTAAGTTATCTTTATGTCTGAGATGTTATTAATACTATTATATAGCTGTTGATTTTTTTCTTCTAGATCAGTGGTTATTTATGTAAAAATAGAAGTTTGTTGTTTCAGCATCCAGTCTCCATCATTTACTTTGTCTAGCCTAATATCCCAGTGTGTTATAAAGTGACATGGTGTTTTGATAGACGACTTAAAGCATTAACATTGCAGTTATATATTTTCCGTGCGATTATACTTGACCAACATCTTCTTCTAAATTCTTTTGGATTATTTACTAAATTGCTTCATTAATCCTTTAAATTGTCCACCTTCTAATTTTCATAAATTCCTTTCCATTTTCGCGGAATTGCCAAAATTTCTTGAAATCCTAATGAGTGATTGTCTAAAAAATTACTAATAATTATATGATGAAATAAAAAAGAGATCAGTTATTTTTAGTTAAATTGTAGATTATAATGTTATTTGAATGGCGCAGTTTAAAATTATTGTGATGATTCTCTTATTCTTTTGACTTAATACCCATGAACAGTTATAAGTAAGTGAATGATATGCTGTTATAAAATACCTATCATTTTAATGCTTATATATTTACTAGCTGGTACCTGGTGCGTTGCTGCTTCCAAAAAAATAATATTAAGTACAATCAATCAATAAATTGACAGTGTTTTATCGAAATAGGAGGAACGATATGACAGTATATGAAATACGAACAAACAAGTATCCTTTTTTTATACATTAGATTTGTGTATTCCTTTAGAATTGTGAAGCTTGGTGTTATTTTAGAATGGTGATAAAAGAAACTATTTATAAAATCTCGTGATTCGTTTAATACTCATTCAGAATTCTCAAGTTAAATTTTAAAAATTGGGATTAAAATATTTTCTTTCAAAATGGATTAAACCTTGAAAATATATTTATACCACAAAATTGTTAATATAGTTGAAAAGATAATTTTTTGAAAATTAACATGGTGTAAAATTATTTGTACTATAATATTTTTGGAAGTTATTTCGAAAAATGGTAAAATTTAATTAAAAGTTTAAAACCCCACTATTGGTCTGCCTAAAATTTTCTCGCATGATCAGTAATACAATTGTTACCTCTGAAAATGACTTGCATGGCATTTTTGTTCAGTAGCTATACAATATGAACCTTTGACTTGGATTTAGCATTCTTACAGAATCTGTTGTCTCCTCAGCATGTTACTTGGAGATTAATCCTTGGTAAATAGAGGCGATTGAGATTCGAAATTTTTCATTTAATTTTAGATCATTGTACCATGCCTATAACCATCCTGTAGATTTAAGCAATAAGCTAACCAAATCTCATCACATTGGGATAAAAGGTGTAGGAAGGCATAAGAGACATGCAGACAAAAATATTTTTTTTTATTTATATTATATTGTTGTATTAATAATAATAAGTGTTATTATCGCTTGAACCGTTGAACTACCTAGATCCTTTTATCAAATGCTTGTGATTTGAATGCGATTGTCTTCAATGTATTTCATCTGGTTTGACATTAAGTGACACAAAACTCTAGGATCGAACAAATTGCTGATGGAAGAAAAGGATGAACGATCGCCGATTCTAACTTGTAGCCGATACTTGACATCAAAATGGACCTTAACACCGTAATCATGTAATTAATATTCGGCGCGTATCGTGCCCATCATCCAGATGATATCAAGTTCGGAAAATGCACTGTGCACCTCTCTTTTGACTTCTTAGCCTTGTGAGCTGGTACGAAGTCTTGTTGAATCTCGCATTTTACATTGCCGAAGTGCGTTTTGACCCATTGAATTGCAGAAACTTCCAGAATGTACCATTGGTACACTTTTTGATTTATTTCACAGCCTTCATCCACACACACACAAACCAGAGGTGTTTTGCTGCTTGTGCAAATTCTACCTTAGACCATGATCGACTTTGGTGCATTGTTTCAACAGCTGCTAAAGTATTTGGAAAGTCTGCAGATTAGATCCTATTATCTTAGGAGTTATGAACTTTTGGACGGTAACGAATTTCTCATTAGTTTGAAAGAATATCTCTCAGAGCTGACGTACTCGTTTAAAAAGTGTTCAGCACGTTTGGAGTTTGTTTTCTTCACTTAGAAATTGAACTTTTTTGGAACTTGTAAGGATTTGGTCCAAGCTCAGTTTTTGTCACTCTTTGCACTGATTGATTCCTTATTCCCAGTTCACAAGCAGTTTTCTCATCGAATCCCTCCAATTTCACTGGACTTGCTTTTTAATAACCTTAATGCTATTGAAAGTGTTAAACTTAAGTTTTCGTTCACTTCTTGGATTTTGACCGTCATTGCCAAGCTCTTTGAAGCGACAAATTGTATCAGACATTGTTTGCCGAGGCACATTAAGTAAACAAACTTCAATGTTGTTTTCCTTGCTTAAACTACTTTAAAATAGCATATATCTTTTGCTTGGCGTTGTAAAAAGTCCCCTCTCCTCAAAAAACAATACGTAAACTGAAAGACATTATAAAATATGTTATAATTGAAGTGGCAGACTAATCAAAATAAACGCAAATTAAAAATAAGTTAATTAACATGTATTCTATGATATAATACCTTTGTCCGAGGTTTTTTTTTTTTTTTTTTTTTTTTTGCCGCATGTTGTAATACCAGAAACCTAACTTAATTACTTAATTAGTTTAGTTTTATTCGTTTTGAAAAAATGAACTAAAAAAATTTTTACTCTTTAATGTTAAAATTAAATTTTGAGCTTTTTTTCATATTTTTAAAAAATTATATAGTCATTACTCAACAATACTATACGAAAAATTATTTTTTCGGAAATTATTTTTATGTTCATTTTTTACAATGTTTTTTCATTTCTTAAGGCTCTTTCTTTCCTTTACCCATATGGAGTATCGATGTGGCACATTCATGTTACATATTTATTTATTTATTTTGTAAATATAATACCTTTATGATTCATTAGACTGAATGCAGTTAATCGCAAAGTATTTAATCTTTACCTGCCCTTTGCTGAATATCATTTGACTGTTGAAATTATTTTTATGTTAATTTTTTAGAATGTTTTTTCATTTCTTAGAGCTCTTTCTTTCCTTTACCCGTATGGAGCAACACTAAATGTTGCCAAGCCTGCTGTAGCTGTTCTGTCAACAGGAAGTGTTTCTTTTCCTCTCAACCGTCCAGTTTGTGCTTTTTATCAACACCCTGTGAGTAATAAAAATCATTTTTAATTAAAGTTAATATCACTATGTCTGCATGCTTGAGACTCATTTTTTAAATGTAAAACTAAACATATTTTATACTTCAGATTCTATATGCATATGCCAACAGCATTTTTTGTTGAGCAAAGTCTCAATACAACAGCTAATCTTAGTTTTCATCAAATGAATAAATAATATTTGAATATCATTACTCTTAGTATTATTGCTTTTATGATGCAGATTAATTTATCATTCTGTTTGTTTTAGTACTATAACCTTGTCTTATGTGGAATATTTTATATACTTTTTATCATAATAAGAAAGCCTAGTTGTTGCTCTGTTAGATTAGAAGTTGTTTTGTTATTGTTTGCTGGAAGTTGTTGTTTATATGGAAAAATCTGAAGGAAAATCATAAAATTTCTCTAATAACCTTTTATTGAAGTAAATAATACTTAAAGAGTTGGAATAAAAATATTTATAAATTTGATCATTGTTAATTGTTTTTGTATTCAAGCAATAAAACTTTTTCTTTAGAAGTATTGAATAAAATAATCAGATTGATTTTTTTATACACAAAAAAAAATTTACTTTGTTTTATATATTTCTATATACATAAAGCACTAATATATGTGGCTCTAAAATAACCCATGTAATTTATTTCGAATGACAACAATTAAATGTAAACAAACCATCGTTTAGGTATCATACGAGCCTTTCAGATTCTTTATTGAGTGTTTTAACAGCTGCATTTAATTGAAGTTTTGCTTAGAAATATATTATTTAAAATTCTCTGAAAATTCTGTTTTATCGATTTGTCATGGCCCCAAATTTCCATTTTGTTTGAAGATTGAAATATATAAAAGAGGGCAAAATTGTAGAAATAAGCATCAAGCAAGGAATTGATTTGATGCTTAAATAGGCTTAGGCATTGCTAGATGAATAACCATTATAACTTGCCTATAGAAATCAATATTCATATCTTCCAAATTTATTGTCTCACAAAAATGTTTTTTCTCTCTTGAATTTCAAATATGTGTGTATATATATCTTTTTAATAGTATCAGGGTTTTTTGGTATATAGTGCATTTTTAAAATGTTATGATGAAGTACAAAACTTGTCCATCTAAACAGTCAATTGCTTTCTTTAGTCAATAGGAAAATTAACATTTCATATATATATATATATATATATATATATATATATATCTTTAGAAATTAACTCCAAAGTAGAATATTCATTTCCACTTTATTTTGTTACTTATATACTTTTTAATTTTCATTCATTATAATATATAGTAGACTGATTCAATTAAGGTCATGCCTTTCAGTCTGTTCTTCAATAATTTTTACTAACTCTAAAAGCAAAAATGTGTCTCCATTTGTGTATTAGATGTTGAATCATCTGAATTAGTGTTACTAAATTTAACAAAAATATACATTGATAATAGAGAATGCCGGCTTTGAAACGATTTTTTTTCTCGTAATAAAAAAGATGAAGCATAATTTGCATGGCTATAGTGATATTTTTTGAAAATATTGTTGCATAAAAATAATTTTTAAATCATCATAAAATTTAATAAATTCATCTTTTCAAGGATAGATTTAGGTGCAATAAAGTTATACAATCCCTCTCCTCAATTTTAACAATGTTTTTAAAAGCATTTCCACGTATGATTTACAAAAGTTTTCATGTAGAAATTTTTTATCAAATCTGCTTCATTATTTATCAATTATCTATTAATTTTTTTAAGATATATAATTAAATCTTAAATAACATTTTAATCAAAAAATTTTCTTTACTTTAAACATTTAAAATTCATTGATGATTTTATTGCTTGCCCATATTAAATCTCTTTTTTTCTATAAATTTTAAGCAAAATATAATTTTAATTTTGGGATCAAATTTGCCATGTGTTATTTATAGAGAAAAATACATGAACTATTTAGATGATTTCCATACTTCAAAAGCTTCATATATATTTAGCTATACATTTCATAAGCAAGTGACAGTTATTATTTTATGAGTTGAGGAATCTAATTATCAAT
This sequence comes from Argiope trifasciata, assembly GCA_026543055.1. Lineage (NCBI taxonomy): Eukaryota > Metazoa > Arthropoda > Arachnida > Araneae > Araneidae > Argiope > Argiope trifasciata. The sequence goes on along the minus strand of JAPMOQ010000510.1, from coordinate 325,590 downwards.
TTATCTCCCCCTTTATGCAGTAAAACCAAATATGTAATTCCTAATCAAATAATAAATACTATTATTGAAATAATTGTTATAATCACTTTTAGTTATTATAGGAAAAAAAATGTTTATTCAGAAAAACAATTTTTTCATTAATGATTGTTCAACTTATATTTTAGAAAAAGCATTCTTTAGATATTTGCTAGTAATAATTGCAATGAAGAATGGTTTCTTTCTTGTTCGTATGATTATGATCATATGATAATTTACATCTCAGAATTTTGTTATGAAACAATTTTTTTTATATAGATGAAAAATTCAGATAGTTATTATGACTGATTTTTTTCCCCAGATATTTTTATCTATTTATTTTTATTCTAGCATTTCATATAACAAATTTTCGTAGTTTCAGAGTAAAAAGCATATATAATAAGTAATTTTTCTTCATTTCTATGTTATAATCTGCAGAATTGTGTTTTCATAAAAATTATTTTATTTCATTCTGTCATGCAAGTATTGTTCAGTTTTAACTAAAACGTATTTTAATAACAATTTTTCCTCATTTGTGATGTTTTGCTTTTATTTTGACACAATTTTACAATTTATTTTACCACACTATACTATGTGCAGTGATTTTTAAAATATGTGGCAATAATTGAAAGCTTTAAGAATGACAGGAATTTCATATTTGGAGAGGGGAGAGATCTCATTTTTGACAAAGGATTCTCTACCAGAAAACTATTCCATTAAAATAGAATGAAAAAAAAATGAACAAAACATACCCTTCACCACTTATTTATATTAAAAAAATTTAATAAATGCAATTTTAACAATTTAAAAAAATTATCATAATAAAGAGTAAAAATTGATTTATGTTACAGGTTTTATTCTGAGTACAATGCAAGCAAAGTTTCAATTGGGATATATAGAAGCTGCTTATGGTTATAGAAATAAAATTGTGAGATATTAAATTAATTTTAAAAAACTGAGAAACAAAATTCTGTACAAAGACTAAAATTATATATAGCCAGAAAAATTTGACTAAGTTACAGATTGATGAAAAAATGCACAGATAACTCCTGGAAAATTTTTAAGATTACTTAAATATAAATTTATAGATTGCCTTTTATTTAAATGCAATTTATGTAGTTTTGAAAAGGACTTGCTTTTAGGAACAAAAATAAACCTTTTCAAACTGATTGTGCAAATTAAATTGCATTCATATTATTAAGTTTGAATATCATGTTATTTCAGACTTCTGGTGGTAAAATTGTTGTTCTAGGCTCAACTCACATGTTCTGTGATGCATATATAGACAATGAAGAAAACTTAAAACTTGTGGTATGTTTTATTTTACTTCTTATTTATTTTAATTTCTTGTTTTAACTTTTTATTATTACATTAAAGGATCCGAAATGCGCAAATTAAAGGAATTGAAACTATTTAACCTCGTATCACTTGTCATTAATCTCACGTGCATCAAACTACCACTTTTTTAAACTTATAAGATAAAAACAAAATTATTCGAAGATCCAATCTATCAATATGATAATTATTCATAATCCGCAAATATTTTAAGAGACCTATGAATTCTTAGTAACTAAGTCAGTTTGATGACATATTCAATAAGTAAGAGAAAAGAGATTTCGTCTAATTAGACTGTACAAAAGACAAAACTGATAATAGGTTAAAGAATGAAGTTTAAATATTTTTTAAATTCCTCTTCAAGTTTCTCTTTTGATTTAAATTCAAATATATGTTGAATTTTTGGATATTTTAAAGCTAAAGCATTAAATTTGTTTTATTTTATCTTTATAAAGAAGTATTCATTGAATCTAAGGATGTTTGAGCTTTAAATTCACCAAATTTAAAATTAAGAAAAGTTTATATATTTTTCTGTGTTTTTTTCTTCTTTTAAAATTATATATTTCTTATGTATATAAAATCTTTAAGACCACTGCAATGATGTAAAGTTATTGATATGTTTAAAGATATAAACTGTATTTTGCTATTATTGCACAACTCAAATATCAATTAAAGAAACAACTTGCATCCTTGAAACTTTTATTAAAAGAATAAATCAACTATTAAAAAATGACATTTCAGCCTTAATGCAAACTATAATGTTCTCTAAATAATATTCATACCATAATGTAATAAAAGTTATTTAACATCATAAAAATCTACCATTGATTATGATGATTGAAAAATCCAAGCTATCATTAACATCATTAATTTTTGACTCAGTTCAGGATTGATTTCCTAAAGCCTTTATCACACGGCAAAATATCGTCCTCACTTTTTGTCAGCAATTTCCCGTTCCTACCCTCAAGAACGGGTCAAGCAAGTTTTTCGTCATCGACAACTTTTTTTAACGAGCTTGAAAATATTGTCCGCAAACGAAATTCAACTAATGATGTGAAACTTTGAAATGATGTCACAGAAATTATTTACTGAACAGAAGTTTAATAAATAAAATATTCTACTGAGTTTATTTACTGAAATATTTTCTGAGTTTTGAAATTATTTTGTCAGAAAGAACAAGAGAGGAGACTTAACTTTCTACTAATCTTCCAGGCTAGTTTGAATTTTTAGCTATCTTAAGATTGGATTGAATTAAATTTCAATACCTTTGAAACAAAAAAAAATTTATAAGATTTTCTTACTTGAAAATTAATTTAAATAATTAATGCTTTAAAATTTATATAGTCTTAAATTTATTTTAACACAATAATATTTATAAGAGTGATTTATCCAGTTTCAAAAATTATTATTAGATTTCATGTTTCTTATTTGCTTGAAATAAATGTATAAAACAGTTAATATATTTGTTAAAGACGGATTATTAAAAAAAATTAGTGAAACTAAGTTATTGAGGGGGGAGGGAATCGGATTTGTTTTCATTGCTGAAAAAGGGTTTGCTTTGATTATTTCTTTGAAATATCAAGTTTCGCTTATATTTTTATCTTACTAGAGTATATCAATTCTATTTTAGAATGTGATCTTCAATCATTTGACAAGCTCTGGTTTGCAACTGAATGCTATAGACGCTGACGACCCAGAGGTAAAGTATATGAAAAAAATGAAAAATCAAATCTACTGTCGCAAATTTTAAATTGTCAAAGAAAAATATTATTACTTTTAAAATTGTTATTTGTTTTAATAAATTTAAGTCATTAACCTATTTAAACCGGATGAAACAATCATAAGATTTCTCTATCGGTCTTTACATCTCCCCCCCTCTCTCTCTCTCACACACACACACACATATATATATACAGTGAAACTTCGTTACAACAATATTTTAGGGATCAAATAAATATATTTTTGTAGAGAGGCATATTGTTATATCGAGGGCCCACATGTTTTGAGCATTTAATAAGAGTTTTTTTTATTATTATTATTAGTTTAAGGTGCATAACATACTACTTTTAAGTCTATATTTAGAAGAAATTAATTTGTAAAATACTAATAATAGTGGTTTAAATACTAAAAAAAAATAAATAAGATAAATTCAGAAAATAAGCACAGAAATATTCATATACCTGAAAACACTTTTTATTGAAAATAATCCAATATTTTTGTTTGTTTATTCATTTTTTTAACTGTTAAGTTCACCAATACTGTATGCATTGAGTCTAGTGCACGAAAAGGTTCTTCATTTGTCGACGGAAGGCTTGAAAAAAATGTCCGTAGAGAATTCACAGATTGAAGAGCTTCCTGGGATGACAATAAGGATTGCGATGGACCTGTATTATCATCATCATCAATATCATCTTCATCATTGTTTCCTATCTCATCAGTAATTTCAGAGAGAATATCTTCATCAGTAACTCCTGCGAAAACCATAAGATCATCATCTGCTGTTAAATAGTCTTCTATACTAATTCCAAACTTTTTACCGCTTGTTTCTTCAAGTAGGGATACGGAATTTTTGATGTGCAAAACACATTCTTGATCATATGAGAGATCATTGTCTATGGAATTTTCATCATTATCAGATTTCTTATCTTCGATAACACAAAGACCAGCCTTTTTCCAGCAATTTCGAATGGTTTTTTCTGTTACTTCCCACCAACTTCCACAATATCCACAATGAGTCTTAATAGACGGAAAAAATAACAAAAGAAAACGAAAAAAAAAAAGCATTTGAAAATCAAAATATTATTATAAAGGGAGAAAATAATACTGAAATTTAGATTGAAAAAATCGTTTTACAGAGGTTTATTGTTCTAGAGAATATCGCTATATTGAGGGGAGATTAACATTAGTTTATATGCAAAATCACCGGGACCACAAAACATTATTGTAGTAGAGGGAGTTATTGTTGTATCGGGTATCGTTGTAGCGAGAGTTTACTGTATATCCATTGAGAGAGGGGGAGGAGATTTTAATTTTTCTAGCTGGCAAACAACGTTTTGGAGCTCAACCGATTTGGAGATGGAAGGAAAAAACCCATCGTTTTTCTAAATATCGACGCAAAAGTAGTATGATAGTCTCGTGATTGTTTCAAACCGGTTTAAACTGGTTGACAAATTAATTAAGACAATTTTTTAGAATTTACAGAAATGTATAACTTGGAAATCAAGTTGAAACTTTAATTGGCGAGGAATCACCAAATATGACAACCTTCAGAATTTTTTTTTCTAATAACCATATTTTAATTAGTTGAAATTATCTCTGAACCAATAATCTTTATCGATTAAACAAACAGTATTTAACTTATTTGATTTATTTTTTTAAAAAAACACTGCATGAATTGAGCAATAACACTGTGATTTCCAAGGGAAAAACTACATTAGCAGACGATAGATAATGGAAAAACTATGCTGTGAAATCCGACTTCAAAATAAAACTACATTAACAGATGATATATATTTGAAAATCTATACTGTGAAATCTGACTCCAAAAACAAATTTTTTTTAAGGATATATCGCCAATTTATTGCCTAGGCATTATGAGACTTCAACAATTTCAAGGTGTTTAAGAAGTGTCAAAGAAATAGTGTCTGCTTTGATTATTTCTTATAAGTATAAAATTTCACAGATATTTCAAAAACTATACTGTGAATACCGACTCCAAAAAAAAAGATTTTTTTTAAGCATAAATCAATAATTTATTGCCTACGCATTTTAAGGCTTCAAAAATTTATTGCCTTCTCATTTTGAGGCTCCAAAAACCAAAGCAATACCATGTTCACATGATGAAAACGGAAATAGAATAAATCATTTTATTTTGATAAACAAATAATATTACATTTTTAAATTTAAATTCTATATAGAGTGTAATAATTTGTACTTAATATTACATTTCGTTTTGTCCTTCATCTCCGCAGATTTCTGACTATCACATGATTCCTTCCATCGGAAATTTGGCTGAGCGGACCTTCTCCTGCCTCCAGGAATGCGACGAAATCCCGAGTGATCCTTCGGTACTGTTCCGCACAGCTTTATTTCAATTCGACAACAAAGTTTTGCCTAAAGTTCTGGAGTGAGTAGAGTTCAAATCTAGTGACAATTTCATTGTTTTATTTAAACGAATCAAATTACTATAAAATTGAATGGACTAAAGCGCTGCCTAAAGTTCTGGAGTGAGTAGAGTTCAAATCTAGAGACAATTTCATTGTTTTATTTAAACGAATCAAATTACTATAAAATTGAATGGACTTATAGTTTGAGTATTCGAATTCAAACTATTGTAGTACAAATAGTTTGAGTATTCGAATCTAGAGACAATTTTATTAATTTTTTAAACGAATCTAATTACTTTAATATTGACTGGACTTAAAGGAGTTTGATTAGATTTCTGAAACTTTCATTTGATTCAAAGTGTGGAAGAGAATCGCTGTTATTATCTTAAACTATGAAATTACTTTGAACTAAATAATCTCCCCGACCCATTCTTCAATATTTTTTAAAAGTTACGTTGGTAGCGTATGCATTTATTATTTATATACCTATTTTCTTATTTGACACTAGCTGCCTTTGGCGACCAGCTGGTTCTCTATGAGTAATGCGTTTTGAAATTTTCAATTAAATACTTAACTTGTTCTCTTTATAAGTTATCAGCCAAATATGTTTAAACTTCAAACTATAATAGGCTCGTAACTTGTATTACTATAGAAGTCTTAGGATTATTTGCTCATTGTACTATATATATCTCTCTGATTTGCAATTAATTGTGGAATTATTTATTTTATTTTATTCTGTTAGCGCTAAAAAGTTACATTTTTAGATATAATCTGCAATAATAGTTGTTTTTTTTTTAATTTGAACTTGTGCACTCAAATTTGAACTCATGTGCCATTCTAGTCATTCTCTGTGGTGACATTTTTATTATAGATTATGGGAGAAAGTTTGGGGGAGACCAACCTTGGGGGTCTTAAATTTTTATTAAATGTTAGCGGTTTTCGCAGTAATTACCAAAAACATTGTAGTACAAATAAGTTTGCACCATCTTAACTTTTAAAAATTATCTTTTCAACTATATTGACGATTTTATAGTATAAATATATTTTCTGTGTTTAATCAATTTTAAAACAAGATGTTTTAATCACATTTTCTGAAATTAAATTTGAGAGTTCTGATCGAATATTAAACGAATCATGAGATGTAATAAATAGTTTCTTTCATTGCCATTCCGAAAGAACATCAAGTTTTACAATTATAAGAGAATACCGAAATCCAATATATAAAAATAAATATTTGTTTCTCCATAATTTGTACTGTAGTACCGTTCATCCTTTTTCGATAAAACATTGAGAATTTATTGATTTATTGCACTTACCATCATTTTTTCGGCGGGAGCAACCCGCCGGGTACCAGCTAGCAGTTTTTATGAAAGAAAGTAGTTTGCAATGCCTGAATTTTCAAATTATTTGATGTACCTTTAAAAACCCAAACTAGATAGGAGTTTGGGATGTTGAACTTTCAGTGATGAAATAATTTTCAAGAAGTGTATTTTATGAAACAGTTTTTTTTTTCCTTTAATCTGTTCGTCTCTCTCAAACAGCGCCTACAAAGAGCTGAACATGAAGCACGAGCCTTTGAAATTAATCATGCCTCGATTTGAAACTCCGTTGGCACCTCTACAGCCAGCTGTAAGTATTCATATGCACAAACCTACAACCTATGCCACCTTTGTTTAAAATAATCCTTAAAATGTAATGCTTTTCCATCTTCCATAAAAGGGATTCCACTTTTTTTCCCCTTGTAATTAAAAAAAAAATACAGCTTAGGGTTAGGATTCTTACGGATTTCCTATCCTTCTTACTTACTATCCTGAATTGTTGGGTTCATTTACTTGTATAGTGGATGTGTATGATGTGAGAAGATGGGCACACACAATGATCAGTCCTTTAGTAGAAGACACAACACAGGACGAAGACAGGACAGCACAAAGACGACAAATATTGACAACACAGAGACAACAATTATGTACAAACGACAACTATATACAGCCGAGTCGAACACACAGCAGTACTCTACTGCAGACAGTAGTCTACAATAACAACAGTAGTCCACACGCAGAAATTCCGACGAACACACAATACACAACACACAGCAGTACTCGACTCGACGCACTCTACAGATTGCCTGCCTTATATAGCGGCGGAAGGTGGGGCTAAAAGCCTCTGGACCAATCAGAAACATTCTCGATGTATCTCTGTTCCTGATGGACGGCTCGGGAAAATTCTCGATGTTTTGGATATCATCCATTTTGTCGGCAAATGGTCGCCAAGCTCTGGAATCTCTGATGTGACACCCTGGCACCATTCAATACAGATGACTGTAAATCAGTCTTTCTGTACCAAGACATTGCTGCAGGAAAGCAAATTTACAGATTCGTAACAGTATCCCTTTCCGTTTTAAAGATGTCGCTCTGTTTTCTCATGTTGATGAAGCAATCTCCCAAAGTTACGAGAGCAAATTAACTCAGGCTGTTTACATTTTTACAAAACAAATTGTTAACCGAGACGAAAAATTTATGCTCTCCCTTCCCCAGCTAAAAAAGATGCAGTATCACCAAATCATTATTGATCATTTAATCTTTTTAATGAATGAAAATGGTATTTTTTTTGCGGCGAAGAACTCTAGAAGATACATTCCTACCGGTCATATATATGGAGGAATTTGTTCATTTTTTTTTCTGAGCAAAAATATACGTGGACACAGTTCTATTGAGTTCCCACGGTCCTTAAAATTTCTTGGAAATTATTTTGCTGCATTTAGAATCTTGAAAGATTTCTTGTTTTTTCCGTTTTGTCCTTGAAAAAATAGGTTAATTATACATCCACTGCTTTTTAGATGCGAAGGAAAAAAATAATTTTCAGTTTGATTTTATCGTAAAACCAACGTAAAAAGAGCTCAGCCAATAAGTGGGGAGAGGGCGAATTCTGCTAGGACTAACCCCTCTGGACTAGTAAATCAGGATGAGATGCTTCCGGCATGGTGGTTGGATCTCCCGAACCCAATGGGTACACTAAAGGTGGGTGGATCTGGCTCCTCCCATCGATGTTTTAGTTATTATATCCCTTCACTGATTGAAAAGAGCAAGTTAATCTAAAAATGTGAGACTCCTAAGGGGTGCATTTCATAATTGAGCATCGGATGCTTCCGGCATTTTGGTTGGATCTCACCAACCCGGTGGGCACAAAAGAGGTGAGGAATCTGACTAAACCCATCGATGACGGGACGTACTTCCTACGGGGAGGGTTCAACCGTGGCCGGTGATGGCCCTTCGGACTCAACCATAGTTACCGCCAATGTTGCTGTAGCGGCGGTCCGGGTATTCAGTAATTTTTCCGTGTATCTTCGGGTGGGTCGGAGTGTCAGTAGTATGGTTTTCAGCTACGAATTGTAGTTTTATATGCTATCATTCAGGATACACTGAACCGAAAGTTAGCAAAACCTGGCAGAAGAATTTATTGGCGAGGATGCACAATGAGGAGAGCAGTATCCTTAAAAAAACATATTTATTGAAATAAAAGTTCATTAGATCGTTCTTGGAGCAAAAAATAATAAGTTGAATTTTGAATAAAATTAACACTACCAAACTTTGGAGAAAAACCTTTAAAACAGATTCGAACCCCAATGTTTCAATATAAAAACTTGGCAAATCATCTTAAATTGGCTGTGCAGTAGGTCGACCACTTAGTTTGATACATCTCCTCTACTCTCTCTTAAAGATCTTTAACCTACACGTATTTATACGATTCGAGTTCACCAAATTTGCGTAGTAAACACTGCCAAAAACAAATAACCTAACTTTTGAAGGTCGGATTCGAATCCTGTTTATGGGTTGCTTCTCGAGATGATGGGTTGGTAGTGGGAAAAAAACACAAGGACTGAATCAAAAGGTTCAGATCCAAATATTTTCTGCATGGATCTGACAAATGTCTAAAGCCGTGGTTACACGACCCGAGTTTCTTCAAAAGGGCAACGCTTAGCCCCTTCAGACCCTTCTTGCGGTTTTCTGGTTCTCTTTGATGTCCGTCGACTCTACCGATAATTTGTCGGTAAAATGCTCAGGTGCCCAGTAAACCGCAAGGGGGGTCTGAAGGGGGTGAGCGTGGCCCGTCTGAAAAAACGAGTCGTGTAACCGCCGCTTAAAGCGACGGTTACACGACCTGCACCCGTCTGCAGATGAGGATACGTTCCCCCTTCGATCCCTCTTGTGGTTTTCTGGCACCTTGGCAGTTTACCGACAAATTGTTGGTAGAGTCGACGGATATCAAAGAGAACCAGAAAACCGCAAGAGGGGCCTGAAGGGGAGCACGTGGCTCGCCTGACGGTTGGACCACGACTTAACACTGTGTTTTCACTCTCCAACAGGTGTTCCCTCCGTCCTTCCGAGAGCTCCAGAAGCCTGCCCTCGAACTTTTCGATTTGGACGAGGCGTTCAGCACCGAGAAAGCGAGGCTGGCTCAACTGACGAACAAGTGTGCGGACGAGGACATCGAGTACTTCATCCGGGAGTGCGGGGACGTGCTGAACGTGACGGACAAGCTCCCTTCCGACAAGCGGGACGGAAAGCATATCCTGGAGTACATCGCGTCGCAGGTGGCTGAGTTCAAGAAGCTGAACCATGCGAGTATGGAATGACTCGCGAGTGCCTTCACGGGACGTCTGTTTGCAAACATCGAGAAGTTTATGCTGAACATTCTGTGACAGGGGATTCGTGGCATGAATCTGTCACAAAAACATTTGTATACCGTGTCGGTCATTGATGTTCGGTTGGTGAATCATTTTTAAAAAGTGTTTTAATTTTTTTTGGTCAAATCTTTTGTTATATTTGCTTGTAAAGGCCTTATCACACGGAGGAATATCGTCAGCAAACGACAACGAAAGTGGCGTCAGTTATGTGTCGTCACTATCGAAGTTTCACATGATTGGTTGAATTTCGTTTGCAGATGATATTTCCGTAACTATTGTCAGCATTTTAAAGCTGGTTAAAAATAGCTCACGAAGACGAAAAACTTGCTTGACTGGTTACTTGCGGGTAGAAACGGAAAACTGCTCACGATATTTCGCCGTGTGATAAGGCCTTTACAAATCAATATCCACTCGTGCTTTATTTGGTACTTGTCATATTAGGCGACCAGCTGTTCCGATGGCAGTATCTATTCTAATATTATAAATGTGAATATTTGGATGGATGGATGTTTGTTACTCAGTCATGCCAGAACGGAATTGGATGAAATTTAGCACCGAGCCATATAATAGCCTGGAATATAACATAGGCTGTTTTTTATTCAGGTTCATTGAATGACTCATTTTTTATTCATTAAAAACTAACTTTCGAGCCAAAACACTGAGGCCAAATCCCGCCAAAGATAAGTAAGGCTCCAGTTTCTTTTTTTATTATAATTTTTTTACCGATAGTAATAAGATTAGGCTAAGTAGGATTTTGACATATAATTTCAAACGATTCTCATTTTTTTTTTTTTTTTTTAGTGTTTGATGTATTTAAAATCAAATGTTGATGAATCGCGCGTGATTGTTGACAATTGTGTTTTCATTTAAATGAAAAGTTTAAAAATGATGTGTATAATACTGTTGTAGCTGTCTCCGTCTCGATCCATCAATAAAATGGATTTGACCTGATTTTAAAGAAATACGGACTTGATTATACACAATTACTTGATACTGTTTTGTTTTATTTTGGTTATACAATGTAAATAAATTGTTTTTACGCTAGTTGTGTGTTTTTGTTATTAAATTATATTTATGTTATATATTTTTCGTGTATGCTTATACTTTTAAATGTATCGTTTTTAGGTTAGGTTTGTTTATTTATTTGATTTGTGATTATTTGATAGTTTTTCGTTCATATACATCAAAATTTCCACTTGAATAGAGTCGCGGGTAATAAAACTATAATATTAACTTGTATCGCATATTTTGTTGTACATCATTGAACATTTTTAGTTTAAAATTATACCAATTATTACATTTCATTAATAAATATAAAAAATAATTATGTATGATGGTACTTTTCCGTTAACCGGACGCAGCAAGTAACTGCCAAATAATGTAGAATTCCACCAAATTTCTTGTAATCAAGTCATTCGCTTCGCTTGGTGACTTGTGTTTGGTTCACATTGGCGACATTTGTGTCCGTACAACGTAAAAGTACCTATATGATTTCTAAAATAATTATTCAAACTTAAAAGTAAGCTATATTTATAAATTTCAATTTTTTCCTCATGGGATGTTTTCAGAAACATCCCAGGTAACTTAATATTTTTTGTGTGTACTACAATTTATATCCACGAGTTATTTTATTAAAATTAACTTTAATTTAATGAAATCGATTTTATTGTTTGATGGCAAAATCAATTCATGATCGAACTTTTTAAGAATTTCCAAGACGCGAGAGTGTCTTTGAAATATTTATAAATAAAAAATCATCAGGATGTGAGGGTTGAGATCGAAATTTTCCCATTCTTCTGGAATGAGTACATGTCCCTGTTTGCATGTCAAATGTTTGTACCTTCCTGTATGCGATAAATTAAGCCACTGGTGCCACATTATTTGTACAGTATTACAACATTCATCGCTTGTACCATATATTTCAATGCCTAAATAATTCAACTTTAAGCATACACCTTTAGAGAGTCACGCAATATCGTATCACATTGCCTGAAAGGAACTTAATATGACCAGAGTCTCATATTTTCAGTGCCTAAATGCAGGGATTCGAAATTCCTTTTCCCTTCTCTCGTCTATTTATCTAAATGGCTGCAGGGCCTGATTGGAGCCCCGAGCAAATACTTTTTTAGGACCCCTTTCTGCATCATTTTAGTAATGAAGGGTTGTGCACAGAACTTGGTGTATGGTATTTTTCGATTTGGGGTCGCGTCGGATGTGGGGCCTCGTGTGCCCTTGCTTTAGTCGGGCCCTGAATGGCACTCCTTGGAATATTCTGTTAGGATGTGAAAACTACTTGTAAGATCTCTGTCAGCTTATCTAGATCATTTAACTATGTCTTATCACAATTAGTATGAGATTATTGATAATTATCACACTATCAGAATTTTCAAGAAAAAGCCCAAGATACGCGCTTCAACTTCCCTATGGGGCTGCGGTGGCCTGGTGGTAATGTCTCGACTTCGGAACCAGAGGGTTTCTGTTTTGAGACTCTATTCCACTGAAGAACCGTCGTTTAAGGGAGTCTCTTGCATGTTAAATCTGTCAGATCAAACGACCTACCTCTGATGTGGTGTGGCGTTGAGTGTGGGGGAGGGGGGTGCCAGCTCAGGTGTCGACCTCGTCATCTGACCTCGATTTAAAATGACGAGGTCCGTCCTAAATAGCCCCAGTGTTACTTTACAACGGGACGTTAATATAACTCAACTTCCCAATTCGGGCTTCATATACTTTTGATTTGTGAAAAAAAAAAAAAAAAATCCTCGGTTTCAAAGTGAGTGCACCATTTTGCAGCATACATTAATCAGATGTTTATATAACTGTACTGAGGACTCTTAAGATACCTCCTTAAGTTCCTTTTATGCAATTCAAATAATAATACTGCTTGCTTTGCATTGACCTTTATGTAATGATTTGTTTCTGTGCTGACCCGTTGATTAAGTCCATATTTGTCATTCGTTTAATGCCTAGCAGTTGTGTATTTTAATTTTAAAACCCTTTCATAACTGTTTGAATGTTAAAATTGTGCATTTTTTTCTGAAAAGTGTATTTTTAGTATGATTTTAATAAATATTGAGTATAAAATAATTGTGTATGAAACCCGCATTTTTCATTTTCTCAGATTATTTAATAATGCTCTAATGAAAGTTCCTAAGATAAACAGAAAAAATCATTTTTATATGTTTTATTATTTTTCACTTTTAGTCGAATAATTCTAGTCATTTATTAATTTGGCAAGTAGTTTGTCAATTGTAATTAATTCTTCATTTGTTCATTTTTATGTAAATATTAACAAATTTTTGAAAGATGAATTTGTATTTTCAATGAAATTAAGACTGTGTATCTGAATTTTATCGAAATTTAAGAAATGTTTTGCTGAATAATTGTTGAAAATTTCCTACAATGCCTTCTTGTTGTTTTAGGTGGCTTTTGCCGCTTATTTTATCATAGGAAAAATATAAAATTGTTATTATTCCAATTCATATTGCCATTCAAAAAGCAACTGTAACTGAATTTTCAATAAAAAAATATATAGTTTGAACTTTGGATTTGGCATGCTTAATTATTTAATGATTTAAAACACTTCCTACATTATATTACTGATTATAGGATGTTGTGTAAATACATGTTGTAAAGTATTTTTAAAAGTTCACTTTCCCAGTAATTTGATAATATTAGAGGCAGAAAATTTTTAACATATTTGAATCGGTCATTTTCATTTCCACTTTGACAAATTTTGTTAGAGGAAGTCAATAGAGTCCTTTCAGTAATTTCCAGGAAGTATTATAAGTCAATAATTTTCTGTTATTGAAGGGGATTATACAGGATGTAAAAATTCTTTCATAATTATTTGTGCTTCTGCAGGATGTCCATAATTTTTTTTTTCATTCAGAGACTATTGATTTCGAAATCAATCTGGATTTTGTGAACGATCAAGTTCATTTTAACGTATGAAATACGAACGTTTATATAACGTACGTTTTTTTAATAATAAAAAAAATGTCATCAAATATAGCGATAAAAGAAATATGACTGAGAAATCTTACTGGAGTTTTGAGAGAAAGCTGAACTTCTGATATTTCACCGTGTGATTAGGCCTTAACGTTGTTTGTATTTCTCTTTGCAAACAAAAAAATGCTTAAATGCTGAGTCGCTGTTTTAAATTATTTGTGAAGTATTTGTGTGATATTGATTAAGCATTATATTTATTGCTTTATTAAGATATTGATAACTAGCAAGTATTTCTGGAGAATAAAACATTCACTTGTTAGTTCTTTTATAAAACTCAACTGAAGTCGTTATATCAATTACTTTTTATAAATAGTATTGACCTGCGAGGTAAAATTATTAGAAAATCTGAACAAATTATTTTTATAACTGGTTATATACTCGAGACTGAAATTATCTTTCTGTATTTATTTAAAACCAAAGATGTGAAAAAGTCAACAATGAGAAAAGTGTTCTTTCTACCCATTCTTTTCCTCCCCTGTTAAAATTATGGTTTTTAAATGTATTGGCAATTGTAATACAAAATACTATAAATACAACCAAATTATTTGAAAATATAGTATGTTTTGAGAAACAGTAAAATTTGTAATAAATTATCATGAAATTTAACCAAAACGGTTAATTCTCTACACAAAATAGTAATGTAGCCATGTTATTTTTCTTTGCACGTAAGTTTTAGAATACAATAGTGAATGAAACGAACCAAATTCGAAGAAACATTTTGAGATGCAAAGGGGTTATGGATAAAAATATACGTATATATGCATTTTTTCATAAATTCACAACTTAATTTTTCTCAAAATACCTATAAATGAAAAGGTGTTTCTCCAACAATAAAACTTTTGGTTCATTCCATGGCACCTATTATTTAAAACACACCCTGAATTTTTTATGTAAATACCTCTATTCGTGTTTGAGATATCATGTTAACGGAGGAGAATTTTTATGAAAATTAAAGTTTCGAGAAGATTGAAGTCCAAAGATAAATTTTAGCTGAAAAATATGTGACCCTAGATCATAGGCTTGGCCTTCCTTTTCCTATAAAGATAAATTATTTTGTAAAGAGGAAAGTCTGATCTACGAGAAATAACAATAAAAAAAATCGCCAATATGATCGATAATCAGTGTTTTTAACGTAGTCGGATACCTTAAAATACTGCCATATGTATAAAAAATTTATTATGAGAATTTCTAAATGGATGAGCTTATCGTCCAAAACGATTATATTTTTGCCTTTATATATTTAATTTTGCAACAAATAAGGAATGTAATTATTGTGATGCACATTAAAGTTGGTTTGTTTTCTACAATTCGCTCTGTTACTCTGTGACAGCATGAATCTGAATAGTCGCTTCATTTATGACATTTGAATCGCTCGCATTAATGGAATAAATTTTGCATTGTAAATTACATTTTATTTAATAAATCATACTGAGCTCACTGTATTTCTGAGTCTTTTTTTTCTTCTTTTTAACAAAATACAAAGACTAGCGACATTTTGAAATTAGTTATGCGAGGAAATTACATCTTTTTGCATGATTGAATCAAACAATTTTTTTTATTTGAGTTATGAATAAATTTCTAATAATTGCAATTCCCATCAAATAACTATATTACCGGAAAGTAGACGGTAACAAGTGTTTTATGCAGAGAAACGCTTGTTCTTTGGAAGCAATAATATTATAATATGCTGTAGTAAAATAAGCTAAAATTTATTACAGGCATCAGAAAATAAATCAAGACCAACACATGGGTCATTTAGTGAGATGAAAGAAAAGGATAATTATCATAAGAGGAGATCATTCTGGAAAGAAAAATATATTTGGAAAGAAAAATATCTTTTTATATCTAATCGTCTCTGATGTCATGATAATCAACGAGCACATTGCAACGACGTCAGACACGGTTAGCCGTTAACTCAGATAAATCTGCATGATTACAAATGTTGCCAATAATAACGCATAAAAAATGTTTTTTTGCGAATTTTATTTTTCAAAGTATTGCACTGATTTCATTAAAATGTAATACAAA
This sequence comes from Argiope trifasciata, assembly GCA_026543055.1. Lineage (NCBI taxonomy): Eukaryota > Metazoa > Arthropoda > Arachnida > Araneae > Araneidae > Argiope > Argiope trifasciata. The sequence goes on along the minus strand of JAPMOQ010000510.1, from coordinate 309,414 downwards.
TTTTCCTATTCCTCAAAATATATTATATTTTTAAATAATTTCGTTGCATTTATGATGTTTATGATTGACAATTCATCTAAAAACCATCAACAGTTTTTTTTTAAATCCATTTTTTTAAAAAATGTCTTTTGAAAGTAGCCTTAAAACTGTTGAAATATTGCTTTTCTTCGTGTATGTTGTCCTTTATTATCACAAGCATGCACCAAGAATATTTCTAATGTTTATCTCTGAAAAGGGAAAAATACCAAACATATTTCAATATTTTATTATAAAAAAATTCGTCCAAACATTTATATATAATATTTCTAAAGTAAACATATACTATAATTAAAATTCATGTGTTTGGTAAAGTAACTGGACAATATAAAATTTGGGACATTTCAAAAATATATTTCTTTCTATAATTTGGTTGGATTTCTAAAACAAATTTCACTCTCGCACTCAAGAAAATAAAATGCTCTGTTTTATAAAATCTGAAGTACAAAATATGCACTTTTAGAATCACTCGTATCAGGAAAAATAATCCATTTAATAATGCTTTGCAATGAAAGTGTGTGTGTTTGCCTCTACCTTGTTATAAAAAGCATCCATTTCTTCAATTACATTGTTGTAAGTGTAATAGTTATATAGGTTATTGTTATTTTTGCCTCTACCTTGTTATAAAAAGCATCCATCTCTTCAATTACATTGCTGTAAATGTATTAGTTATATAGATTATTGTTATTTTTGCTTCTACCTTGTTATAAAAAGCTACCATCTCTTCAATTACATTGTTGTAAATGTAATAGTTATATAGGTTATTGTTATTTTTGCCTCTACCTTGTTATGAAAAGCCCCCGTCTCTTCAATTACATTGTTGGAAAAATAATAGCTATATAGATTATTGTTAATTGCTTTTTTATTTGATTAATACATTTGATATTTTTTAAAATTGTATGCACCTAATGCGTTTGTGTAAATGCGTTTCAAAAAATGAAATATCCATTTTTAAATTCTTTTGCAATTGCTGACGATAAGTATTGATTTCAAATTTATTTATTTTTTAAAAAAAACCCCATTTTTCGAAAAAGATACATGAAAGCAAAGCTTCGAGCTAATGAATGTACAGTTAGTTAATCAAGTTGTCCAGTTTTGTTCCAAATGTTATAAATAATTGTGCTTCTGTAGACATGAAAAATACTTTATGCATTCTCTCAATAAGTATGTAACTGTAGATCGTATTGTAAGAAATTATAAAACTTGGCATACATGATGACAACATTACACAGGCAATATGAATAGATACAGTAACATAATATTCGTATAAAATAGGATACAATCAGACGATGATATATAGACAAGCAATTCGATGAATAGATAATGTATTTCACATTAAACATCTAAATAAATCCGTTTTGTTATACTTTTACCTCTTTCTCTCTGTCTTTTAGAAATATATTTATTTCCACATTAGAAATTCGTTTTCACAAGCACTTTTTATATCTTTCATTGCACGAACTGAAAATGCAGAACTGAGAAGATGGAGACATAGCAGCATGCAACATTCATTTTCAAAAATGAAACTGTTATGTTATTAGTTGTACCGTTATTCGTAGACTGAATTAAAGTTGCAATTGGAATTGTAACGTTAATTCAGTTATTCATAAGTTGCAATTGGAATTGTAACTTTAATTCAGTCATCCATAAATTGGTGATTTTCCTCAAATTCATTCCTCGGTATCTTAAAGAGGTTCCTTATTCTATACAAATGAGTTCGTGTCTGCAAAAAAAAAACGGTTGAAAATGCCACACGTGAAAACATTTTGAATCTCGAAAGTGAAAAGAATGCATTCTTTTCCAAAGATCCAAACGAAAAAATCATCTTTAAATGAAATGTTCCACATCTCAAAATGGAAGAGTCTGATTTTGAATTTCTTTGGTATAACAATAGCAATTTCTGCGGAAGTTGCGCGAAACTGTAACGGGTATCCTTTCGGATACATTCTCTTTGTCTCACGATTATATTTTGTTCTCTTCGTTCTTCTTATTCTTTTCGTTCTGCGCGCAGTGGCCGTTGGTTCCGTTCGTCGTGGGGTTGAAGACGAACACCTCGGACATGAGGGTCTTTGAGTGGCTGGACCCGGAGCGGGCTGTGCTGGAGTTGGAGTGGGTGGCCCCGATCCTGCGCTTGTTCCCGCAGAAGAGGCGCACATAGGCCTGCCTGTACTGCCGGTTCATCGCCGCGTAGATGATGGGGTTGATGCAAGAAGACATCCAAGCCAGGACAGAAGCCATCACGTGCACAGTGGGCAACCTGAAGTGAAAGGAAAAATCAATGCATTGCTCGTTCACAAGGGGAACAATATGCTCTTATGGTCTTATCACACGGCGAAATATCGTCAACAAACAACAACGATAATGACGTCATTATCGAAGTTTCCCATGATTGGCTGAATTCCATTTGCAAACAATATTTCCGTCACTATCGCCGGAATTTTCCAGCTAGTTAAAAAAAGCTGGAGATGACGAAAAATTTGCTTGACCGGTTGCTTGAGGGTAGAAATGGAAAACTGCTGACGATATTTCGCCATGTGATAAGGCCATTATTTAATGCTAGCTGGTACCCGGAGCGTTGCTGCCGCCGAAAAAAATATTATTAAGTTCAATCAATTAATCAATGGTAATGTTTTATAGAAGTAGAATGAACTGTAAGCCAGTATATAAAATACAAACAAACAAATGTACATTTTTATGTATTAGATTTGCCTATTCTTTTAGAATTGGAAAGCTTGGGTGTTCTTTCAGAATGGTAATAAAAGAAACTATTTATTATACCTCGTGACTCGTTTCTATTCATTCGGAATTCTCAAGTTTAATTTTAGAAAATGCGATTAAAATATTTTCTTTCAAACGGGATTAAACGTAGAAAATATATTTATACCATAAAATCGTTAATATAGATGAAAAGATAATTTTTGAAACATTTGATTTTAAATGCATCAAACAACTAAAAAAATAAACAGATTCGTTTGAAATAATCGGTCGAAATTCTGCTAAGTCTAATCTAATTACTGTTGGGGGAAAAAAATCCGGAGCCTTACATATCTTTGGCGTGATTTGGCCTCAGCTTTTTAGCTCTAAAATTAGTTTTTAATAAATAAAAAAATTAATCACTCAGTGAACCGGCATAAAAAGTAACCTGTGCTCTATTCCTGACTATAGTCTACCTTTGTACTAAATTTCGTCCCATTCCGTTCAGCCGTTCTGGCGTAATTGAGTTACAAACATCCATCCATCCATCCAAATTTTCACATTTATAATATTGGTGTAGATGTAGCAATCCATTATTTTCCCTTTTTAAACGGATGTGATTTATCATTCATTTCTAAAATAATCAGCTGGCAAAAACCTGCTCTCGTTAAAGTTCCTAGCTAAATATAGGCATATTTATTTTCACATAAACTCTTGACATACATAGGTGTATATTATAAAATAAATATTTCATTCGCATATCAGCACGGTGGTTCGAAATATGGAAAATAGTTTTATGTCTTGTAATCCGTATCAAGTAATTTATTCAATCATCTGCTCACTCAACCTTAGCATTGAAATGTTACAATTTCTATGCAAATCAATAGTTCGACATTTTCCACTCTAGTCTCACTCGTTAAAGCGCAAAACTGGAGCAGTCTTGTAGTTAACGTAAAAACATGAAATGGTCGAGATGCTTTCGAGTTCCTTATTATTTAGGTTAGAAAATAAACAACTGCTGTTATAAAAATCATTTCATGGAATGGGCAAATAATAATTTAATTTCAAAAACTCTTGTGCATATTTCAGGATATCATAATCTACTATACTTATATATAAATGTGAAAGTTTGAATGTTTGTTACTACATCACGCCAGAACAGCTGAACAGAATTGGATGAAATTTAGCACGTAGATAGATTAGAGTCAGGAATAGGACCTAGGCTACTTTTTATTCCGGTTCATGGAGTGGCTCATTTTTTATTCATTAAAAACTGACTATCGCGCCAAAAAGCAGAGGCCAAATCCCACCAAAGATGAGTGAGGCTCCAGATTTTTTTTGCTACAATAGCTGAGGTTAGACTTAGAAGATTTTCGACCGATTATTTCAAACGATTCTATTTATTTTCTTTGGGTTCGATGTATTTAAAATCAAATGGTGTTAATGAATCGATCTTTCGGATTCATTCTGAAGTACTTTTAAATGAAAAGAAAACAAAATGAAGGAAATAAAAAATTTCTTATCTGCTTTGCATTACCGCAACTGACGTAAGAAAGTCGAGCGTTGAAATTCGAGTGTGATTGTCGTGACATCAACTGTGTTTGCGCGTGACGACATCTGTGTTTTCATTTAAATTAAAAGTTTAAAAATGATGTGTATATCTGCTGTAGCTATCTCAATCTCGATCCATACATAAAATGGATTTGACCGGACTTGATTTGCTGTTTTGTTTTAATTCAAGTATACAATGTAAATAAATTGTTTTTACTTTAGTTGTGAATTCTTGCTGTTAAGTTGTATTTATATTATATATTTTTCGTATATGCTTATACTTTTAAATGTATCGTTTTTAGGTTAGATTTTTTTTCCTTATTTGATAGTTTTTCGTACATATACATCAAAATTCATATGTATATGTTTAACTATCTCCATCTCGTTACATAAATAAAATGGATTTTACAGGACTTGATTTGCTTTTTTGATTTATTTCGGGTATACAGTGCAAATAAATGGGTTTTGCGTTAGTTGAGAGTTTTTGTTATTAAATTATATTTATGTTATATGCTTTTCGTGTATGCTTATAGATTTAAATGCATCACTTTTAGGTTAGGTTTCATTTTTCTATTTGTCATTATTTGATAGATTTTCGTACATATACATCAAAATTTCCACGCGAACAGAGTCGAGGGTAAGATCTAGTGCATTATTTAAAAAAATGCTTAGTTGGAGGCAATGCACTGTGAAGTTTCACTCGCAATATCATATGAATGGACTTCACAGTCCATTAACATGTTGACAGCCAACTACGAGATAACTCGTAGAATTGCGTTCTTTTCTTGAACACCAACGACGAGTTTTCTCGTGCTGTGTTTACTTGCCATTTTTGTGCAGCTACGAATAAACTCGTAGCACATCAGTGCTCATATCGACAAATAGCTTCTGGGAAAAGAACAGAGAAATCAATGCTGGATTGCAATGGCCAGAAAATTTACTTTTTAAAAAAACCGAACAAAACATAAAATTAAAAGAAAATTGTCATTTTAGGCTAGATTTCTGAAAATTGCAGTGGCATTCAACGCCTTTAAAGTATCCATTAAAAAAATTTATGAAATTTGCTGCAGAGATTTCAAGAAAGAATTTCAAAAAAAAAATCCTTTAATTAAAAAATATATAAATAAAAGCAGTGTTTTGTAATATTTTTCATCATCCGCACATGAATAAATGAAAAGTTGGCTGAAAAAAAAATTTATACAATGGTTCACATTCATTCGAAAAAAAGGGAGAGGGGGGGGAGAATTCCATCTGAGTAGAGAAAAGAAATCGCAACGTCAAGGCCATTTTTTTAAAAACTGCAAGTTTCCGCATTCTTGCTGTTTTTTCCCCCACCCCTAGCCCTATTAGATGGAGCAGCGGAATTTGAGGTTCGTCGGGAGAGAGTCAGTACCTTTTCATCCGATGACGATGAAACATGGTGAGATTATTGTTTACATCTACCGGATGTTTATAGGGATAGTACAATGATCTAAAATTTAAATTAAAAATTCGTACCTCAACCGCATCTATTTACTAAGGATTCATCTCCTAATAACAAGCCAAGGAGATAACAGATTATGTAGGAATGCTAAATCGAAGTAAAAGGTTAATATTTTGTAGCTATAGCACGCAAATCTCATGCAAGTCATTCTCAGAGGTAACTTCATTACAGATGATGCGAGAATATTTTGGGGAGAGGAACCTGGGAGTTTTTTAATTTCAATTAAATTTTTGCGTTTTTCATGGTAACCACTAAAAATATTATAATACGAATAATTTTGCACCGCCTTCATTTTCAAAAATTATTGTTTCAACTATATAAATAAAATGTTAAAAGGAAAATATTTAAATCGTATTTTCAAAAATTAAATTTGAGAAATCCGAACGAATATTAAGCGAATCACGAGATGTAAAAAATGATTCCTTTTATTACCGTTCTGAAAGAACACCAAGCTTTACAATTCTAAAAGAATGCACGAATCTAATATTTAAAAATGAATATTTGTTCGTATTTTGTATACTGCCGTACCGTTCATCCTATTTCAATAAAACATTGCTAAATTATCGACTGATTTTACTTATTATTATTTTTTTCGGAGGCAGCAACACGCCAGGTACCAGCTAGTAGATACTATAAAATTAAAATTGTGAGTATCCTGAAAAAGATATACATTTATCTACAGAGAATTTTTTTAAAGAGATATTTGGCAGAAATGTGAAATACAGATTGGTTCATGAAAATATGCTGAGGCAAGAAGATGAAATTGCATTTATTGTGCTACATTTCCTTTTCTTTCGATTTGGTAAATCATAGAACACGTGCAGCCGATTTTATTCGCGTATGAATTGTGTACCAAATAGAAAAAAAATAATATATATATTTAAAAATTTTTAATTCAACTCCTATTTATTTTATTATTTTTTTATATCTTATGTTATTTATGATCGGGTATCGCGTCAATAATCTCAGACCTTGGCAATCAAACAGATATTACTGTTTTCGTTTTGTTTAGTTACATTAACGTCCTGTTTTGAAGTAAAACTAGGGCTATTTGGGGATGGACCTCATCATTTTGAACCGCTGTCAGATGGCGGGGACGACACCTGAGCTGGCACTCAACTCTCCTAACTTCCATACCACACGAACAGGAAGACGTTTGGCCTGACAGATTTAACGTGCACCAGACTCCTCTCACACGACGGTTCTTCAGTGGAATCAAGTCCCGAACCTGAAACCCTCCGGTTCCGAAGCCGAGATCTTACCACCAGGCCACCGCTGCCTAGAGATTATTGGAAAATTTGAGTAACAAATTAATGTTTAAAAAATGTCATCCACACAAATTTTTAAAAAAAAGTATTTGAACTCTAGTGGACAAATAAAAAAATATTTTATTAACGATTATATATATACAGTGGGTAAAAAAAAGTTTCCGTAAGGTCACTAAATTTAAGAATAAATGAGCATAATTTGTAAAGTATTGCATTTTTTCTTTAAATACTGTCTATATGTGTTTAGTATAAGTCTATAGAAAGAGATTTTTGTAAATTTTCATTTTTAAAAAACGAGAAAGGCATATTATTTGCAATATCTAAGGTAAATTAAAAATTGCAGTGCAAAAGAAGTTTCCGTACGCTTTATGCAAATTCTTTCTGATGTGTTTAAAACAGGCCCGCAGTAAATCTTTGACGTCAGAAAGTTAATCACTGATAAGAAAAAAAAAATTTTGACAGTTGTTGAGTTTAAATTTGTTCTTGATCGTCTCAAAATGGAAGTTCCCAGAGCTATTCGGGAATTAGTGATTAAATTGCGAAATGATGGATTATCCATGAAAAGAATTAGTGAAAGGATTAAAAAATCGAAGTCTACTGTGCAATATATCATTGAAAGATATCGTAAACTTCATTCACTTGAGGATAGAGATCGATCCGGGAGGCCGTCAAAATTAAATCGCGTGCATAAAAGAAACATCTTACTCCAAGTTCTTGAAAATCCACGAATTGGTGCACCGAAGTTGGCAGCTGATTTAATGGTTGGTTACAACATTAAAGTCTCAACTCAAACCGTGAGAAATGTCATTAAAAAAAGTGGTTATCATGGACGTGCGGCCCGGAAGAAACCCTATATAAGTTTGTACAACAGGAAAAAGCGCCTCGAGTTTGCAAAGAAGCATGTAAGCAAGCCATTATCTTTTTGGGAATCCATTCTTTTTAGCGATGAATCAAAATTTAACATTCATGGGTCAGATGGCCGAGTTATGGTGTGGAAAAAACCAAACGAACAAATGCTAACTAAGAATTTATGCGGAACTGTGAAGCACGGTGGTGGCGGTGTTATGGTATGGAGGTGTATGAGTGCTTCTGGAGTAGGAAATTTGCAGTTCATCGAGGGAAATATTGATCGATATGGATATCTGGATATTCTAAAACAAAATGTGTTATCCAGTGCAGAGAAACTATCTCTTAGAACTGGATTTACTTTTCAGCAGGACAACGATCCTAAACACACCTCTAAGATTTGCCAAGAGTGGTACCTTTACCATGTTAAACAACAACTTCATAGCCCTCCCTAGTCACCCGATTTAAACCCCATTGAACATTTGTGGGAAGAAATTGGCCGACAACTTAAAAAATATGACATAAAAGACAAAGTTAAGCTCATAAGTGCCATTAGTAGCATTTGGTGTAATATTTCTCCAGAAACAAAACAAAAAAAACTTGTATGGGTAATGCCTCAACGTCTAAAAGAGGTGATAAAGGCCAAAGGAGGGCCCACTGATCATTAAATGTATATTTGTTAAATATATTTTGCATTTTTGTAAACTTTTTTCGTGTGCTACGGCACCGTACGGAGACTTTTTTATTCCCTTATTACGGCATTTTTTGAGTTTTTAAGATTTATTATTTAATTTTGTCAGTATTATCATCCTTTTAATGTGAATAAATATTAAATAATATTAGTTTTAACTCATTTTTAAGTTTTCATTTTTATCATTATGAATTTTGTGTGACAAATTAATCTTTGATTTGCATTCGTATCTGCGTACGGAGACTTTTTTTACCCACTGTATATTATATATATATATATATATATATATATATATATATAATATACACAGAGAGAGAGTATATTTATATGTACTCTCCCTATATATACTCAAGAAAGAGGGCGGTATTTACTGACCTCTCTTCTCTCTCAAAGTTAAACGCCCAATTCAGAAGCAACGTTTTATAGCTCATTCCAGCGACATTTAAGGCGATAAAACCTCAGTGAATGGAGCCATTTTTGATTCTCGTCACAAGTCACAACTCCATTTCGCTGACAGCTCCTTCCCCCCCCCCCGTCCTGCTAATTGGCGAGACTTTATGTGGCACTTAAAGCATCCGACGGCGAAAGCTTTTGATAGGTGCCCTGATTTGGCCTCTTCTTAATGGAGACTCGCCATGGATAAGACGAAGTGGGACTGCCAGAGAGTTCTCAAAGTCATCTCTGTTTCGTGCAGTTTCCTCATCAACATCAGGTTAAGGTATCCGACTACGTTCGAAGTAAATGTTTTGAAAAATTAGATTTTTGAAAAACTACGGTTTTTAGATGTACTATCAATTATAATACAAAATACCATAAATAAAATAAAATTATTTGAAAATATATATTGTGAGAAATAGGAAAATGTGTAGTCAATTTTAATGAAATTTAACCAAAACAGTTAACACTCTACGAAAAATTGTAATGCAGCAATCCTCCTTTTCTTTGTACACAAGTTATAGAATAGAATGTTGAATGAAATGAATCAAAATTTAAAAAAATCTTGAGATGCAAAGAAGTGATGGGTAAAAATATGCGTATAATATAAGTTAATAAATATATTAACTATATTATAAGAAAATATAAGTTGATATTTATGCATTTTTCGCATAAATATCAACTTATATTTTCTTAAAGCACGTATAAAAAAATTATTTCACAAACAATGAAACATTTGGTTTATTTCATTGCCCATAGCATTTAAAATACAAGCTGGAATTTTTACGTAAATATCTCGATTAGTTTTTGGAATATCATGTTAACAGTGTTCTCCAGATGAAAATTGCGGGTTTAGTTTAGTTTAGTTTAGTTTAGTTACATTAACGTCCCGTTTAAAGCAACACGAGGGTTATTTTGGGACGGACCTCGTCCTTTTGAACCATGGTCAGATGACGAGGACGACACCTGAACTGGCACCACCCCTCTCCACACCACACCAGCGGGAGGACGTTTGGTCTGACAGATTTAACATGCAAGAGACCACCTTACACGACGGTTCTTTGGTGGAATTGAGTCTCGAACCTGAAACCCTCCGCTTCCGAAGCCGAGACCTTACCACCAGGCCACCGCGGCCCTGAAAATTGCGGGAAAAACTAACAAGGGGTTTGTTTTTCCGTAACAATTTAAATTCGGAATTAATTTTTTTTTCTTAGAAACTCCGCTTAATACTTTTTTGTATATGGCCTTTTGAAATTAATGAATTAATATGCTTTTGGACAATAGCATCATTATTATTGTTCCCCAGGATATTTTTTAAACGATATGTCATTTTTTATGTAAAAAGAACAGCTTGATATTTACCGAAAATAATTTGAAATTTGCATTTATGTAACAAGAATATGAAACGGGACGTCAAACTGTATGATTGATGTATGGAATTGTTCCGTATACATTTTTTTCTCTCGGAAACTTATCAATCATGAAACATCAGTTTGAGCAGGAAGTGAATTCACCCTAAATGCATCTTAGTTAGCTGAGCCACCATCTATGAGCAAATAAAAGCTACTAATGTTTTTTTCGTAGAATTCCTTGTGGAATTGTGGCAGAGTTGCCGAATCATCAAACAAAATTTAATGATAAGATTTCTGCAATACACTTTAGAACAGATGGAAATTACTACATAGTCGTAGTTTCCAGTTGTGTTGGGGTAAAGAGCACACTTTTACAACTTCTGGATGTTACTAAGCCAGAACAACAATAGAGAGTATCCGTAAAAATGCGAATGGAGATATGCAACCGGAACTCATTTGCAAAATTCTGCAAGAACGCAAAAAGAGAGAATTTTAAGAGGGTAGAGTAGTACCTTTTATTGTTGCTTTTAAGGGAAGAAAAAAGTGGGATACACTTTGATTTTTGAAGCCCTGGGTGCAAATATATAACTAAGCCCCGCCCTATTTCCTACAAATAAAGGGAAGTTTCGTATGGAATTCTCAAATGAAGAAAAATCGACATTTCAATGAATAAATCAGCATTCTTGATAAAAAAAAATTGTACATTAAAAGTACTATAACAAAAATTCTTGTGAAAGTTTAAAATGTAAGGTCATTATTCACATTCATATTCTAAATTATTTAAATACTAGCTGGTACCTGGCGAGTTGCTATAGTAGAAGAAATGATATTGGAAACATCGTTTGAAACAGTTAAATAGTTATCTTGTTTGATTAAAAATGATAGAAAGTTTGATATTCATTTTCTTGTCGGCAATGGATACATATTCATTGAAATTGAAGGATATATGAAGGAGAAGCATTAATAAAATTTCTTTTTTTATTATTCTATTCTACAAACAAATATTCACTTTTATATATTAGATTTGCGTATTCTCTTAGAATTGTAAAGCCTGGAGTTCTTTAAGAATGATAATGAAAGAAATTATTTATGGTATTTCGTGATTCTTTTCATATTCATTCAGAATTCTCAAGTTTAATATTAGAAAACGCGATTAAAATATTTTCTTTCAAAGCTGATTAAACACAGAAAATATATTTATACCATGAAAAGATAATTTTTTGAAAACTGAGTTAGCACAAAATTATTTTTTCTAATATTTTCGGAAGTGACTACGCCAAAACCCTAACATTTAATTAAATTTTTAAGTAAAATTTAAAACCTCCAGGATCGTTCTCCCCAAAGTTTTCTCGCATAATCTGTAATAAAGTTGTTACTTCTGAGAATGACCTAAATGGAATTTGCTTATAATAGCTGCAAAATATTAACCTTTAACTAGAATTTAACATTTCTACTGAATCTATTGTGTCTCTTCGGCGAGTTATTTGGTGACTAATCCTTGGTAAATAAATGCGGTTGAGATCCGATTTCTTTAAAAATTGTAGATATGCCTATAACCCTCCCGTAGATGTAAGGAATAAGTTGATCAAGTTTCGTCGCAATCGGTTGAACCATACGGTAGCGCATACGAGACGTACAGACAAACATTCATTCTTATTTATGTATATGAAGCTTTTGTTTTTGTATTTGCGTTTCACTTTCTTGCCTTTACATTTTGTTTAATATTCAGCTTCTTGAAGCTTTCAGTTTACTCCTTTAATGTTATGTTTAACATAATATTTGCAGAAATAACAAAAATAAAACTAAAACAAAGGCCTTTTATTTATTGTGATTAATTGCTTTAAATAAGTTTTCAGAAAAATAATGAGTTATTTTAATTGGTTGAAATACTTTCTTCTCACTCTGTGAAGTACTTCCCGTTTTTAATGTTCAAGAATTGTGAGAAAAACGATTTCAAAATAGTCATTTTTATTTTGATCCATTTGATACCTAGTTTCGTTATTGTCAACAACTTGAACAGTGGCAATTTGCCAGTATTTGAGAACTTCAATTCATTAATAAATTGCGACGACTTTATGCCAAATGAAATGCTGAAAAGATAATTTTGATCCTAACAAAATGCTTTTTGGTCAATGTAGGTGTTCGGCTTGCAATGCCCGAACTTTCTCATAAATCTAACTTGCTTGGTTAAAAGAAAATAAAATGTCACAAAAATCAAAACGCAAAGAATTTTAGTTGTTAAAGTGTTTTCTTAAAGTTATCTTTAATTTTTTACTTTTTCTATTTTTGTCATTCATTCTTTGTATACAATTGATATTTTCGTTTCGTTCTGGATCTCAGCTTTCTTTATATATGTGTTGCTTTAAAGTGAAGAAATTATGTCGATTGTTGAATAAGTTTCGCTTAAATTTCGCATGCATATCAAAAACACTTTTGATATGCATGTACTGATAAGTAGAACCATTAAAGTTCATCAAAAAGATTATGTTGTGGTTATATTCGTAAAAGAATGATGAGAAGTTTTGTTTTACTTAGAGAGAAATGTGTGACGAAAGTTATTCACAACCGATCTCGAAATGTTACTCGTTAAAAACTGATTCATTAACAGCTAATTCCATAATCAGGAAGAATGTTTTTTAAACCAATGAAAAACAGTCGATTTCTTCTTTTTATGACCTAAGCTCTAGGTGGTTGCTGACGCATCAATTTTATAATTTTCTTCCTCATTTTATTTCTCATCCATTGGTTACTTTCCCCATAACATAATGATATGAAAAATATTTTTTTATGACCAGTCTTATCAGAAAACTTCGCATAGCCCACAGATTTGCTCCTAAAAATTGCAATAATTATTGCAATATTATATATATATATATATATATATATATATATATATATATATATTAACAAAATAAGTCAAGCAAAAAGGAACACAACCAAATCAAAACTATTTCGATCTAATTAGTTAGTTTCGATTTAATTTTTGTTGACTCAGGAAATGGTTTTGAATTATTTTAATTCTTTTATTGTGTGTGTGTGTGTGTGACTAGAATTAACTAGAATTTCTAGAATTAACTTTAAAAAAAATTTTTAGTTCACTTTTTGCTTGAATGAAATATATCCATTATCAAAAGAATTCATCATTAACATTTTAGTCTACTTTTTTTTATGCTCATATGAATATTCATGGTGCCATTCTTGTCTGTGACATTCTGTTCTCTTACTAAAATATTTAATTTCCTCTTCATGTATTAATAATTATCTAAGCACGAAGATAAAGGCTCCAAAAGAAATCGAAATCTGCGTTCCACACCACTTTTTGTCGTCGATATTTTTTCTTTATTTTCCAAACGTCACCAGAAAGCAATGAAGCATGGAACACACTCGTCTGACATAACTCGAGTGCACCGCACCAATTCTCATTTTGGAATACTTTTGGGCTTGTAAGAGGAAAAACACGCGACATTACTGCACTGTTTAATGAAGCGTGTAATTAGAAGCTGGTGCACATGTGCAGTTGCGTTTTCCCTGCTACTGTGACATCATACAATTGATTGCCTTCAAAACATCAGAATTTATTGCAGTTACTATCAGTTTTGTTTTCATGAAAAATGTAACGATTGTTTTTGTGTCTGTCTTCCCATAGCTAATTCGCAATCGAGAAGAGCAAGTGGATCATTATTCGCATGCGACAATTTGATTCATTCATAAACAGCATTTATTAGTTTTAATTTAGTGACAAGTGAGGCGAGATTTTCAGAGTCCTTTCAACGCTGGGATATTAATTGAATGGCGCCTTATCCCGACGACTCCATTTAGCTAATACTCACTAAATTTAAACATTGTCACAAAGTGAAAATCTTGCCACACTAGTCAATAAATTAAAACATTGCCTCAATCTCATTGAAAACCTTGCCTCGCTTGTCACTAAATTAAAACATTGCCTCAATCTCATTGAAAATC
>JAPMOQ010000510.1:284976-295085 GCA_026543055.1 Argiope trifasciata | reverse complement strand
AAATTAACACATTGCCTCAATCTCATTGCAAATTTTGCCTCACTTGTTACTAAATTAAAACATTGCCTCAATCTCATTGCAAATTTTGCCTCACAATGTCACTTATTAAAACATTGCCTCAATCTCATTGCAAATTTCGTCTCACTTGTCACTAAATTGAAACATTTTTTAGTTTTAATTTAGTCACAAGTAAGGCAAGATTTTCAGAATCCTTTCACTCCTGGGATATAAGCTGAATGGCGCCTTATCGCGATCATTTTATTTCAAAACTTTTCATCGTTTGGGATTTTCGCTCTGCCTCCAGCATTAGAAACATCCACGCAGACGCAAGGACAGCGAGGGAGAAACTTACAACTTAGCGCCCGCTGTTAAGAGCCGTTCCTACAGCGCGTCCATCCGTCAGGCGAGCCCCGCGTTCCCCCTTCGACCCCTCTTGTGGTTTTCTGGGCTCTTTTGATGCCAGCCCTTTTTACCTACAAATTTCTGGTAGAACTGACAGGCATCAAAGGCTCCCATAAAATCGTATGAAGGGTCGAAAAGGAAATGCGTGGCTTGCCTGACGGATGGACAGGTCGTTGGAAGTCGGCTTAATTCCTCCCATATATGACGGGACGTACTTTCTTAGGAAAGGGTTGTACTGTGGCATGTGACGGTCCTTAAGACTCAACCATAGTTCCCGCCAGTGTTGCTGTAGCGGGGGTCTGGTCAGTCTGTATTTGTTTCTGAGTGCCTTCGGATGGGACGGAGAATCAGTACTCTGAAAATGTATGTTTTCCCATTTGTGGCAGAGGCTCTTTGCCCAATCACAAGGGGTGCTCACCTAGTGCCTCAAGACCAAGGAGATAACACTCGAAATCCATTACTGAAGCGAAATCCATTAGCGAATCCCTTTACGGCTATGCCAGGAAGCCGGCTTAAATTTCTATATTCCACCAGTAAAAATCCTGATTCTAGCATTTCTCTCCCTTGCATGGAGAACGAATCTTAATCGGGTTCATACAAATGTTTTCTTTTAAAAGCTTTTTCATTTTTGTCCGCTGTGAAGTGGTAATTCTGCCTCTTTCTGTTTGAGGTCTGTCGACAAACTGTTGGTAAAATGTTCAGAAATCTAAGCACTCCAGAAAACCGCAAAAGGGGTCAAAGGGGGAATATGCGTGGCTTTTCTGATGGATGGGCAGGTCTTTAGATTTCGGCTTTAAGCGGAGGTCCCATGATCGGAGAAAGTTCAGGCGAGCCACGCGTTCCCCCTTCGACCCCTCTTGCGGTTTTCTGGGGTGCTTAGATGTCTGTCGATACTACTGAAAATTTTTCTGGAAAATGTTCAGACTTCAAAGCACCTCAGAAAACCGCAAGAGGGTTGACTCGCCTGCCGAATCGACAGGTCGTTTGAATTCGGCTGGAGAAACTTCAGACGAGCCAAGCGTTCCCTCTTCACCCCCTCTTGCAGTTTTCTGGGGTGCTTTGATGTCTAAACATTTTACTGACAAATTTTGGGTGGACTCGACAGGCATCAAAGGAGCCCAGAAAACCGCAAGAGGAGTCGAAGAGAGGAACTCGTGGCTAGTCTGACGGATGAACAGGTCATTGGAACTCGGCTTTAGTTGCGTGAAGAACGGACCACGGCCATCCAAGACACGGTCCAGCAAAAATTCAATGCCTCCACCACTGCAAAAAAAAATCCATGGGGTGGGGAATCTCGCAACACATCATAAAGAAAATAGCCTCGGACACAGATTTAGCGCATCGGCACTGATCAATGCGGGTAAACTGTCCTCTGGCGCGATTAAAGGGGGGAAAAAGCAATAAACGCAACAGGGATTTGGAACCGAGCGGATTCACAGACGAAGGTCTGACAAGAGATCCCGAAAGAGAAGAGCCAGCCCTCGTCACGCTTTTTTTTTTCTGCGGCGGATGTGTGCACCAGTGGTCTTGGCGAAGCAAAGCGCGGCTAATGCGTCGGGTTGCTACATGGTAAAAAGCCGTATCACGTAAATGGGCCGACCATCCGAGCGAAGAACTCTCGCCCATTAAATGCCGGTGCGTCTTGCCGATTCTTTCCAATATCAGCAGAACCGACCTTCTCTATGAAGGGACCCGGGTGCAAGGAGCCATTTTTGGGGCCTAAATTTTTAGCAAAATAAATTTATTTTTAAAAAACGAACGCTTTCATATGTATTTAATGATGCGTGATTTTGTTTTTGCTATTCATTACTCCAGGAAAATTACAATTTTTTCAATTTCTTTTTCGAAACTTCGTACAGTAAAAGCGTTTATGCATTGTACTCATATGCTTGACCAAAGATAATAACTTATTTATTTTAATTTTAATTTGTTCAAAGAGGGTTCAGCATTTGTTATATATAGTAACTGGCTGTGCAAGGGATTGTAAAATATAATACATTAGATATAGACAAAAATAGATAGCCGATGATTGCTAGTCCGTTTGAGCCCAGCCTGAGCCTAGAATCCTGGGCGCCGGCCACGCTGCTCTTTCTTAACATGTCTGATGGGGAATTCCTTAATCATAAACATATCTCGCCTTTATATGGAACTGCGATTTTTGCTTAATAAAAGCGTCAGTCAATGCTCAACCAGCCACATGGAAACAAACTCGTAGACTTTTAGCATGTGTAGCATTATAAATGTTCAAAACACTGTTTTAATTCTTAAACAAGGTAGGGGCAACCCCCAGATAGCCGGTTCTGAGAATTTGTTGGAGAACTATCTGAAAAGGACCATCATCTACTTGCCCAACACAGGGATGGTTGTTTAGAAAGGGCGGAGCAAATCATATCAGCAGACGCCCACAAATGTTTTTATGTGGAAAGAATATGAAACAGATCTATATAGCAAGGTATTTGAACTTTTCCCATTTTATCAGGAGTTCAAAAAATTCCAAGAATCCAACAACAACAACAAAAAAGGAATTTAAGGTATCAGACTAGGTTCGAAGGAAAAAATTTGAAAAATATACATTATAAATATATTTACCATAGTAAAAACTAGTACAATAACATAGCAAAACTAGTAGAAATACTTAAAAAATGAGTGTTTCATTTTTTAATATAAATATTAAAAAACGCTATAAATATACAAACAATTATTTGAAAATATATTTTGAGAAATGAAAAAAATTTCAGTAAATGTTAATCAAATTTAACGGTAAGCACTCTACGCAAAATGTTCATGCAGCAATCCTATTTTTCTTTGTACACAAGTTATAGAACATAATGATGAATGAAATGAAACGAAATCTAAGAAACATTTACAGATGCAAAGAAGTGATGGGTAAAAATATACGTATATGTGCATTTTTTCCATACATTCACAACTTAGTTTTTCTAAACACAAATATAAATGAAAAAGTATTTCTCCAACAATAAAACTTTTGGTTTATTTCATTGTCCATATTATTTTAAAAAACTGGCCGAAATTGTTATGTACCTACCTCCATTAGTTTTTGAGATATGTTACCGGTGGAGAATTTTTATGAAAATTAAAGGTTTGAGAAAATTGAAGACAAATATTAGCTGAAAAATATGTGACCCTGGATGACAGGTGAGGCCTCTCTTTTGCTAGAAAATATGAACTTTTATCGAAAGAGGAAAGTCTGAACTAAAAGAAATGACAATTAAAAATAAAATCGCCAATGTGATCGATAACCAGTTTTTTTGACATAATCGGATACCTTAAGAAAATAACACACTTTTTTTGTATTAATTAATTCGAAGTGTGAAATTTTAAGGTTGTAATATTTAACTGATTTATAATTCAAAAAGTATATACACTTTTTAGGTTTCTTAGAGTTGCACCCGCCTTTCTTCACACTGAGGTGATGGTGTTTTCGATCTTGATGGTCCCTCAGTTTAGACTGTGTTTCTTTTTAAGGTGACTACCTATATTCGGGGCAATTTTTATTTGCAAGGCTAAATTTTAAGCTTTAATTTGTGTTTTCTAGTCATATATAAATATCTATAAAAAAATTAAGTGAATTTCCTATTTTTTTTTAAATTGACAAATTTTATGTAAATTCTAATCCGCTAATAAAATTTTTCTTTACATATGTCATACATAACATAGTTATCTTCAAAATGAACTAAAATCTAAGAGATTAGTTAAAATGCAAAAATGTTATGAAGGTTTTTATGTTGCAATATAGAAATTATTTTTAATTTTGCAGCTATTTTCTACCATAAAAAGTTATGAATAAAAAACTGTATATCAAAACTTTGGTAAAATCCTATTTTAGCCCACCACTGGCGACTTTTTCAAAATCTCGCCAATTTTTCAAAATCTCACCAAATTGAAAGTATTTGAAGTATTTTCTTCAGATGTTGTCAGGGTTGCCATTTTGGAATCATTATTGCTGATTTTTTGGCGAGATTTTGAAAAAGTTGCCAGAGTTGGGCTAAAATAAGATCGACCCAAAACTTTTAGTTCATTTCATAGATAATGGTATAAAGAAAATCATCTGAAAATTTCCTTGAAAAATATCAATTAATACTGGAGATATGTTAACGGTTTAAAAATTCTATCGAAAAAAATTATATAGAGAAAAATGAGTTTAAAGTTTATATTTAATGCAAAAAAGTATTTCTTCTTCATAAAACAGCCTAAAATTCCCCATATTTGTAAGCCAAACCTTCTTTTTCATTATGCATTACACATTTTTCTTTTGCTGAATTCTAATTTTTTTTCAGCGAACTTTTGCAAGTGGTAACGAATTCCTTTCTGAACTACAAATTCGTTCATAGTCAGTGCTTGATGAGCGAGACTGCTAATTTATATTTGTAATTGATTTAACAACTTTTTTATATTATCGCCACCTTCATGGACAGCAATATAGGATCCGAATGACAGAATTTGGAGCTCACAGAAATGTTGTTCCGTGACTATATTCCAGAGCATTTTTGGTAGCCTGGTGGTTCACACCCGATTCCACCAAAGAACCGTTGTGTAAGCGAGTTTGGTTTGATTTTGGGTAAAATCCTATTTTAGCCAACCTCTGGCGACTTTTTCAAAATCTCGCCAAATCGAAAGTATTTGATTAGCGGGTGGATATTAGACTTCGTAGCGATTGGACGTACAAAATAAGCACTCCGTAGGGCTGCCGCATTTCTCTTCAGATGTTGTCAGGGTTGCCATTTTAAAATCATTATCGCTGATTAATTGGCGAGATTTTGAAAAAGTCGCCAAAGGTGGGCTACAATAAGATCGACCCTGATTTTGGACCGGCCCTAATGTCCTCCAGCTGGTGTGGCGTAATGCGGTGAGGAGAAGGGGGCAACACAATAAGTGTCGTTCTCTTCATCTGACCCCATTTCAAAATTAATGTGAAAAAATTTTAATGGAATTTACCATCAAAATAAAATTTAGAAAAAAATATATTTCCGTGAAAAAATGGCGAAGATATATAAGTAATGAAAAGAGAATTACAATGAAAATAGATGGGAACTACTTTAATATACACCCCCAAATTGGAAATTTGGCGACTTTTTTTTTCGCCAAGCAAAATATTTGCTTTTGGTGCCTTTTTTTTCTCGCCAAGATGGATTCTCCCGAAACACAAATAATTAATCCTACCTAAAAAGCAACCCTAAAAAGTCCATATGGAGTGCCAGATTTGGCGCGTAATTTTTGGGGGTGTATATCAAAGTTGTACCAATAGATGCTCGAGAGAGTGAGAATGTTGCCGGATACCATCAATAAATTCAAAAAAAGTGGATGTTCAAAAGCTATGGCCGTGCACTAGCAACATCATAAAATTATTATTTACGTTTTAAGGTATCTAACTACGTTAGAAACACTGGTTTTCGACTACATTGGCGAATTTTTTTAAAATGTTATTTCTAGTAGCTCAGACATTCCTCTTTCCGAAACAGTTTATCTTTTCTAGGAAAAGGAAGGACTGACATATCATCCGAGGAAATTTGAAGCGAAACATATTTTTCAGCTAAAATGAGTCTTTTATATCAATTTTAATTTTCATAAAAATTATATACTGTTAACATAGTATTTCAAAAAATTTATTTATTGCATTTACATAAAAAAATTCAGCACGGGTTTTAAATAATATGGGCAAGGAAATGGACCAAAAGTTTATCGTTGGGGAAATACTTTTTTATTTAAAAGGTATTTTTAGAAAAATAAAGTTGTGAATTTACGGGGAAAATGCTCAAATACGCATATTTTTACCCATCACTTCTTCACATCTCAAAATGTTTCTTAGATTTTGGTTCATTTCATTCAACATTATAATCCATAAATTGTGTTCAAAGATAAATAGGATTGCACCATTACAACTTTATGTAAAGTGTTAACCGTTGTGGCTAAATTTCATTAAAAGTTACTACAAATTTTCCTCTTTCTCAAAATATATTATATTTTCAAATACTTTTTTTTTGTATTTATAGTGTATATAACTCACAATCATCTAAAAATCATGAATAATTTTTTAAAAATCCAGTCTTTCAAAATTTTTCCTTCTAACGTAGTCGGATACCTTAAAAGGCAAAAAAAAATTGTTTAGACATTGAATGCCACGGCATTTTTCAGAAATCTGGTCTAAAATGACAATTTGATTTTAATTAGATTTTTCGTTCGTTTTTCAATAAATTTTCCGTTCATTCAAGCTAGCAATGATTTTTTGTCCTTTTCCCAGAAGCCATCTATCGATATTAGCACTAATTTACTACGAGTTTATTCGTAGCTGCTCAAAAATGGCAAGTAAACACAGTACGCCATAACTCGTAGTTGCCAGTCAACGTGTTGAAAGCGGCATTTTACAACTTCCGTCAGCGGACTGAGACTTCCGGTTAATTTTCCAGTACACTGCACTTTTTAAATTGGATATATCTCGGCTTCTAGACAACGTAAAATAAAAATAAAAACGGTTTTGTTTGGTTACTTATTATTATTATAATTATTTTGACGTAAGAGACATCTTTGGCCTAATTGCGCCAGCCAAGCATATGGTTTGAAATGCTACAAGATATAAAGAACCAAACATTAAAATGTGTAAAATAAAGTAAAAGTACACATATTCAGATGATGTAAAATGTTTTTAGAAGTTTATTCAAACTTTTGTTTTGAAATTTCAATGATTTTCGCAAAAAAATTGTTAAAAAATTCAATGAATAAATGACGAGTGAGCAACAAAAGAAATAGCTAAATACATATATAAAAGCCAATGTCTCTAAAAAATTTCAAAATGTTTGGGTGATGTTCTTCACCCGCCAAGTACTGTTGAGTTGATGATAATGAATTAAAAAAGTGTCATCGATACAAAAACGGTTTTGAAAAGAAAAATGTTTGAATTGAGGAATCCAACTACGTTAAAAACATTGTTTATCGGCCACATTGGCGGTTTTTTTTTTTTTTTTTTTTAGTTGTTATATCTTGTAGTTCAGACTTTCCTCTTTCCAAAATAGTTCCTCTTGTCTAGAAAAAGAAATGACTGACCAATCATCCAATATAAGTTTAAGCAAGGCATATTTTTCAGCTAAAATTTGACTTTAACTACAATTTTCTCAAAACTTAAATATTCATAAAAATTCTCCGCTGTCAACATGATATCTCAAAAACCAATAGTAGTATTTAAATAAAAGTTTCAGCGCGTGTTTTAAATAATAAGGGCAATGAAATGAGAACCAAAAGTTTTATTTTTGGTCAAATACTTTTCATTTATACGTGATTTTTCGAAAAATTAAGTTGTGAATTCATGGAAAAAATGCATGTATACGTATATTTTCACCCCTAGCTTCTATGCATTTCAATTTTTTTTCTTAGATTCTGGTTCCTTTCCTTCATCACTATATTCCATAACTTGTGTAAAAAGAAAAATGAGATTGCCGCATTATCATTTTGTGTAGAGTGTTAACCGTTTTGATTAAGTTTTATTAAATTTAACTACACATTTTCCTATTTCTCAAAATGTATTACTTTCTCAAATAATTTTGTTGCATTTGTAGTATTTTGTAATATAATTGACAATACATCGAAAAATCATAAATAGTTTTTTTTTTTTAAATCCAATTTTTCAAAAAATTTCCTTCGAACGTAGTCGGATACCTTAAAATATTTTTACAAAAAAAATTTTTTTTTTTTGACCAATGTGATCGAAAAATGCCATTTTCAATGTAGGCAGTCACCTTGACTGATGAATGCCCTTCATCACTCACCTGATCTTCTCCTCCAGGACATTGACTATCATGAGAGGCAGGAAGCAGAGCAAGAACGAGCAGAAGATGATGAGCATCATCCGGGTCAGCCGGATCTCGTCCTGGCGCTGGGACAGTTGCCGCATCAGGGGGGCCGGACTTGAGACTCCGCCTGGGGTCTTCGCCGGTGACGGGGAATGGGCTTCGACATTCTTACGACTCTTGTGCACCTAGAAAAAGGAATATGCATAAGACATTTTTGCATAATCCATATAAATAAAAATAAATGTTTGTCTGTATGTCTCTTATGCGGGGCCATACTGCTCTACCGATTGCTATAAAACTTCGACTGCTTATTACTTGCACTTATTTGTTTCTGATATCCTCATTAGAGTGGGGAGGGGGGGCTGGAGCCTTACTCATCTTGGGCGGGATTTGAACTCAACTTTTGGGCGTGAAAGTTAGTTTTTAATTAATAAAAATTAGTCATTCTATTAACGTTCAATTAACGAATAAAACGTCACCTATGTCCAATTCCAGACTATAATCTTTGAGATAATTTTCATTAATTCCGTTCTGCCGTGATTAAGTAACAAACCTCCAAACTTTCACATTTATAATATTAGTATAGATAGGTTAAAACTTCACTCAACGTCGATTCTAAACTTATTATGTTCACTAGCAGATTACCACTGTACTTGAAAAACTCAAAAATTTCAAAATTTTGCCTGAACTCAGCCTCCTGCCAATGCAGGCTTTCTAGTTCACTTTTGTTTAGTTATACTAACATCCGTTCTGGAGCAGAGCTAGCGCTATTTGGGGAAGGAGCATTTTGAACCGTGGTTAGATGACGAGGACAACACCTGAGCTGGCATCCCGTTCTCCACATCACGCCACACCAGGGGGAGGACATTTGGCCTGACAGGTTTATCGTGCAAGAGACCCCCTTACATGATGGATCATCTGTGGATCAGGAACTGAAAGAAGGTATCCTATGAGTCCTCAGTACAGTTATAAAAAACAACAGATTTATGCATTCTGCAGAATGGTACACTCGCTTTGAACCTTTGGGTTTTTTTTAATAAATCAAAAGTATATGAATCCCGAATTGGGAAGTTTAGTTTAGTTTAGTTTATTTAGTTCAGTTAGATTAACGTCCAGTTGTGAAGCAACACTAGAGCTATTTAGGGACTGACCTCGTCATTTTGAAGCACGGGCCTGACAGATTTAACGTGCAAGTGGCCCCCTCACACGACGGTTCTTCGGTGGAATCGGGCCTCGTATCTGAAACCCTCCGGTTCCGAATCCGAGACCTTACCATCAGGCCACCGTGGCCCCACGGAGGCTGTCTTTAAAAAAAGAAGAAAACCGTAGGCTCGTCTCACCCTGTAGAAGATGCAGGAGTAGCTGACGACGATGATGAGGCAGGGGAGCAGGAAGCCGAGCACGAAGAGGAACTTCTTGGGACTACGGCCGGCCTTGCGCAGGATGGTGCAGGAGAAGCTTGGGCCGTGGTATCCGAACTCCCCCCAGGCCCCGGCCAGGGTGGGGGCCAGCATGGAGAAGCTGAAGAGCCAGCAGAAGGCGATCATGAGGCCGATGTACTTGCGCTGGTAGATCTTGTCGTAGTACTTGTAGTGGTTGATCAGGATGTACCTGCGGAACGGCAAAAATGAGCATTCTCTGACAGATAAGCTTACATCAAAATCAGTAATAAAATGATATAATTGATTTACCACCATAGTGAATGGGAAAGTAGATTAAAATATAAAGAGCAAATATACTTTTTTTAATGCAATTTGGAAAACACAGCTATTTTTTGTACAATTAAAAAAAAACAATTATTTTTTGCACAATTTAGAAAGCACAATTATTTATAATTTAAAAAACACAATCATTTATAATTTAGAAAACACAATCATTTATTATTTAGAAAACACAATCATTTAT